>QQZM01000021.1:23019-127319 GCA_013365045.1 Geotrichum candidum | reverse complement strand
AATAATAATAATAATAATAATAATAATAATAATAATAATAATAATAATAATAATAATAATAATAATAATAATATATTCAAATGAATAAAAAATCATGCAATATCATGGCAGAACCCGCTTCCCGTTGGCGTTTCGGGGTTTGTCTGGCAACGGCACCAATCATCGGAACCCAGCCGCTGGTTCTATAAAACTTGACCCCAAGTACCTTTTAGAAGGGTTTCCTTCATTTTATTTTTTTTTTTTTCTCGGTTTAGCTACCATCTGCCCCTCGATATTTCTCTGCCCAGCAAAAGAAACAAAGACGTCTGAGACGCCCAATTCAATATGAGACCTTCACACCACGAACCCGCCAAACTCAAGGGCGCTATCCAAGAAGTAGGAACCATCTGTGCTCATTTTTCACCCTTTTTTTCACGGTGAATTCCCCTACTCCATACTAACCAAACTGGCCCTTTTCTAGATCATTAATGGCTGCATTTACGGTGGTGCCATTGGTCTCGCTTCGGCTGCTGCATTCCATTTCGCCTCAATGCGGTTCTTGCCGCGCTACCGCCAGCTCACGATACAGTTCCGCACATTTATCGCCGTGGGAATCGTTTTCACGCCGGCGTGTTGGCATATTGATCAGAACCTATTGCGGTATGAGCGAGAGATGGTGGCATTTGAACGCCGCGAAAAGATCCGCAAGATGGAGGAAGCTATTAGCAATGGTCAGTACGTTGATCTTTACAAATAAACAGAAAGATATACCGACATTTTCCAACCTCCCTATCGTGGGCAAATTTTCAGCATTTTTTCTTTTTACTGTTTTCTTTCATGCTTTCATGTTGTCATGGTGTGAATATATAATTTCTGTGATACATTGTTTTTTTCTGCATTTTTTCTTCTCTCTAGTTGAATTTCAACCCTTCATCTACGATGGGTTCTCGTAGTCGTCGGCGTCAATCTCCTCCTTATGGCGCTTCACTCTGTTCCAAAGCGTAACATTTGAGTCAAGCACAAAGTCAAACAGCACCTTAAACCAACTAGTATGCGAAGGGAGAGGATCGTAAAACTCTTTGGCAATGCGGTTGAGCTCAGGCAGACGAGTCCAAGGAATGTAGGGGAAATCATGGTGCTCGTTGTGGTAGCCAGCGTTGTAAACAAAGATATTGAGCGGGCCGTAGTAACTGTAGGTCTCGGGCAAGCTCGTGTCATCGGCCTCAAAGGGAGTGTCCTTGTGCTTAGGGATGGGCTGCTGCGGGGTGTCCATCACGTAGTGCTCGGCAATGAAATGACCGGCAATAGGGTGCCAAGAACCAGCCAGGAACCCGGAAAGCAAAAGGTATTGTAGCGGTCTCCAGCCAGCATACGTAACCAAAAAGTAGTCTGCCACGGCCTGGACGACAATGTTAATGTGGTGAATGTTGGTGAAGGGCATAGTCATGACAAACATTGGTCTCAGAGCGTAGAACAGAATCTGGAATGTCGCAAAAAAGGCCTTACCGGCAACGTTGCTGAGAACAATGGCCTCAAGCTTGGTGGGCAGATCGGTGTCATAATCATTATCGCCAAGGTACTTGTGGTGCAACAGATGGTATGGGCCAAAGCCAGCACTGTAGGGAATTCCAATCGGCAAATTGGCAAAGATGGCAAAAAGCTGGTTATGAATCTTCTTCTTGAACGCAAGGTTATGCGACATTTCGTGGATGGCGAGGAAGACATTGTGACAGCACGTTGCGCCAATAAAGTAGGCACAGAGCCAGAGCTTCCATGAGAGAAAGTTCTCGTTGCGGAGGAGATACGCGACTGTGAACTGTAGTAGCACAACACCGCCCACAACGTATTTTGTGAGTGGCTCAGGGCCACACAGCTTGGTGACCTCGGGGTGAGCCTTGATGATGGCCTTGCGACGACTCCGGTGCGGTTCCTCTTGGAAGGTCCAATAGAAGCCGTCCTCCAGGGCCTGCTTCGAAGTTTCTAGCTTGGTTTCGGCAGATTGAGACATTGCGAGATGAAGCTCGAGCGTGTAGAGTACACTAGAAAGAAGACTACAGCGGGAGTAGGAGGGTTTTATAAGGAAGAGAAAAGAAGAGAAAGAAGGAAAAGAAAAAATAAAATAAAAAATTTATGGTCAGATTTGAATTTTGGCAAGGTGCCATTTAATCCTTGATCCGGCACATCGAGACGTAATGAAAAACAAAAAAAAATTATTTTTCAGAAAGTCTAGTCTGCTCATGAACTTTTTTCTCCTGCCGCCAAATAATATACTGGAAAAATAATACATTCGTCTGCAACTCATAATAATGACCCAGGGAGACGTTGGCAAATTTCAGGACACTAAGCAGATTCTTGAGGATCAAAGAGACTCTTGTTATTAACAGTTTCTAGCTGACCCTTATTCAACTAAGGACTACGCCTCTACCCTGTTTTGTAATCAAGGCTTCTAGTTGTAGCTAACACTATCAGGCTCTAGTTGGTTGTTTCAAATTTGACCCGAGGGTCACTCTACCGATTACTGCGGCTGCTTATGGAAGCCTGCTGGAGTCTGGCCCGTAGTAGGAGGACACCAGCAGCATGAAAGCTACGTAGGGAATGTACCCACGCGCTACAACCAGTTGTTTCACGGCATACCGTGTCATAACGAACCCAAATAGGCACTGCAGAAGTATTTACCTCAAGTAAAATAAATAAATAAAAAAAATAAATTAAAAAATTAAAAAATTAAAAAATGATAAAAAAAACATTTTCAAAAAGAAAATAGATCAAGGAGAAAAGACTTCAGATAGGGACAAGGGGGTTTTCAAGACTTTCAAGTGATGGAAACAGGTCAAACATGCGAACTGTCAAGTCAAATACTGGTCATGATCTCTTATCAACATGGATTATCGACTTGCTAGTCTGCTTACCCCTAATGGTTCTCCTTCCCTTCGAGGGACTAATTGTTACCACAGTTGGTGCATTTATTATATTACTTGTCTCCATTAATTCACACCTACTTGCATTGCAGCGTCGCTTGAACCCTTTTTTGGCTTTTGCGACTTTTTTTTTTCCTGTTTGTGCTCGTGTTTAGTATTGCATTCTCTCAAACCTACCGTCGTTATGAAAGTGGCCCTGACAGATATTGTAGAAATTTGAGCATGTCGAACCATCGACTGATGATTCTTGAGAGGACCTGGTGTTTCTTTTTTTCTTTTTTTAACTTTATCGTTCTCTCTGTTTTCGTTCAAATTAGTTGCATGTTTGAACTAAGCATTAACTATCATTGTAAAGTCATGTCACAAGCCACCCCCATGATCTCAACCATCGCTTTACTACCTCTATCTCTTGATTAGTCTGTGCCGGTAACGAGCAGCAATAAGAACAATCAGATCCCCCGCCGTCATCCAACTCTCTCGCTATCTCATCGGGGCTTGTGTTTCGCGGGTCGTCCTCGTTTAAGGTACGATCGGCTTACGAGCACATGGCTCGTTTAAGTATGTTTGCGGCAAGATATTTTATTGTTCGCTTAACCAATTGTAGAAACTTTTGTCCAAAAGGGAAGGAAAAAAGTTTTGGCTTTTAATAGAAAATGGATTTTTTGGCCTTGCAGAGTGTCGTTTTTATTTTATTTATTTTTTGATTTATTTTTTTGATTTATTTTTTTGATTTATTTTTTTGATTTATTTTTTTGATTTATTTTTTTGATTTATTGTTGTTTACTTTCCAGGACGTGAAACATCAAAGCCGCGGCTCACGGACCAAGGAATCATCGTGATGAAAATTTCAAGCATCCTGTATTACTAGCTCCAAAGACCCTGATGGCATTTGATCTACCATTGTTCAACGTTTAATTGTTTACCAATCCTGTACGAAGCGCCTGGACAAACATCTATAAACATTTAATCCCGCTAGGCTTGGCTTTAATATTTCTCTTTTTTTTTTTGGAAACAATGTGTAAAGGTATATAACAATGGCGTGGTTGTACTGTGTACTAATTGGAAAGATTCTATAGGCTGCAGCATGATTTATGCTAGGAGACGGAGATCCCTTCTTCTATTTCCTTTTCTATCTTTTTTCTAAGGTCAATAGATACCCCCGTAATTACTACTCGTCGTTTCATATACTGGCACTTGTCAGGTACACTTCAAAATTTATGATTTGATTTCATGCTACTTCCCGTTTTTTGTTTTTTTGTTTTTTTGGTTGTTTGTGTAACATGATTTCAACTGTTTAATCTTGTCGTTAATCCTCCAGCATGGTAATGTAGATAATCGACTCAATGGCTGTCCTTGAAAAACAATAAAGGCTTGCGCAGGTATTAACTAATCTTCGTGTCCCGTGTTTTGCTTTGGGAATTTTGGTGGCAGTACTACTCTACTTTCGCAGATCAACTTTTCGGACAAAGTGTCAAAGATTATCATCTGGTTGAATTTCCTACTATTGTTTTTTTTATTCAGATTATCTGTTGGATGATGGATAGCTCTGAGATTGTCTATTATCTATTGACTAATTATTAGACGCTACGCGTTATTTTAGCAATGATTTCGTTTTCTTCACACGTTGCCAACATTAACTCATATAGTTCTATACAAGAACATTTTCGCTGGTTGTGATTTAAATCAAAAACTTGTACAGAGTAGCAGCATTAGAAGATTATGATACCTCACAATCCCAGACTTCAACATTGGTGAGTATCAGATACTACACATAAATATTTTTTATGGAATATATCGCCATGAGCACTCAAGTTATAAGCTGCTGAAACCACAAATTTTGTAACTTTCGATTCAGTAGATCTGTGAGACATAATTCTTATTTGAACTTTGATGTTGATAAGATATTATAGTTAAAAAAAACCATACCAACCATATTTATTGGGCTGACTACAATGCAGCTTACTACTATAAACCTCAGAACGAATCTGCTAGTTTCCATGATCATTAGCCAAGTATGTTTAAATGCCAGAGTAAATGTGCCTATGGCTACATAAAAAAATTTTAATATGTCCAAAATGAAATATGATAAAATAGAATTGAAGAATTGCCCGTGAGTACAAATCCCGCGCTGAACAAAGCAGACAAAAACGACCGGCTTCCGAGCACACGGGAAGTGACTATTGTATCTATTGGCCGTGCCGGAAGCCGGGTCCCATAGCTGGTAATACTAACTGCTGTAATGACTTTGCAGCTTGGAGTCTACGCAGGGAACACCAGTAACCCCAACCCGGGGAGTAAACAGGCTTGATATCATTAGCTCCCCTTCCCCAGACTTTCCAGTGATGATTTTGGTAAACGACTCACAACCCTTGAGTGGATTATAGCTTTTAACTTTAGTGCATTCATGATATCTCAGTGGGCCTGCTGCATGTTTTACTTGTGTTTTACTAGATATCACTGCTCTAGTACGTCATGCGCATTGAAGAGAAAAAAGGAATAGAAATACTTGTACCATCAACTTCTAATAATCTAATAATTCATGTTGTTTCTAAATGCTCGTAATTCATTGATGTTAGATTTTATTTCTTTTTATTGAAAAATAAGTATAATGTAGTTGCTGAATAGGGTACTCTCTTAGACAACAAAAGACAGACCGGGCGTTCATTAACAAAGTCGTGGACACCAGCGCATTAATATAGCATAGCTCTAAACAATCTTAGTCCGCTGTTCATATGCCCAATTCTTGCGCACGAATACCCATTGAATAGCATATGTTGACTTATTCACTTATTTGATCACGGTTCCTATTCACGCTTTTGCATGAGTGTATCCAAATTCTTTCAGCATGCAGGAAACAGTATCTGTGGAAATCGGCTTATCAAGTACTTGGTAGATCTCTCCTATTGTGATATAGGGCTTCTGCTTGACTAGGATATGAATGAATTCCTTATCACTCTCAGTCAGGGTTTTTACTCTTCCGGTACAAAAAGCGCTAGTACCTGTAGGAGAAGTCTGATATGTTACAATGGTAGCATTTATTGTTGAATAAGGCACCCCCGTGGTGCGTTGAACATCTTTTTTTTTCGTGCCATCAAGATATCAGCCAACTATAACTCCACGAAGGAATGGGTTCAATTCCTTTCTGATGGTTTTGTTTAAACTTGTATGTTTTGAAGGTGGATGAAGCATGATTTAGGCGGTTATGGTGAAGGAAAAGTAGGATATTAGGTTGCGTATCACAGGTTGCAATGGATATATTATTTTCCCAAACAAGAATTTTTTTTATATTCAAAGAAGAACAGCATAATATGACGTTATACAATCAGAAATTTAAATATCTTATCGTTTTGCGTTAGGTTATGGTGATCATATTTGAATATGAATTTTTGGTTTTGAGAATTATGGAGACTTTTGGGGGTGACTGTGCAATTAAAAGTTCTAATGTTTTATTAAAGTGTTTGTGATTTTTTTTTTATACCTCTTCATGTTCCTCACATCCTCAAGTGATAATGTACAAAGAACAGTCAATTATCATAATTTCACTTGATAACATGTCAAATCAAAGTAAGTAATAAAATGTAAGAAAAAGGAACCTTCAGTTATGCTCTCTAATTGTAATAACCTAAACCACAAAAAAGTCAATAAAAACATGTATTTTTTTAAAAAGAATGGTATTGATAGTGCCAAATTTACTATAAATGGACCAAAGACAGGCTTTGATAACTATTGATTTGAAGATCCGTATTATATATTTAAATAAAGTAACCGTGTATCAAGTTGCACCAGTTAATTGAGTGGCTAACAAAAAAGAGCTGAAAATAACCAATAATTAAAAGATATTTTTTGCCCACTTTTATCTGTTTATCAAGTGTTTGAACTGGTCTAATGTTATGTTTTATAACAAACATGGTTTTAAATCAATTTTTTTATTTAATATTGCATTTTATACTTTGTTTATTTACTTGTAAATTTGATTTAAGTTGTTTTTTAAAGATGAAGCATTTCAAGTATACTTTTTTTTGTTTCGGTGGCCTATCAGTGAATCAAGTTCAGAAATTGGGAGAGGAATTTCAAACTCCTATACACATCCTACCAATTTTTATTTTTATTCCCCAGGGTATCATGGCAGTTTAACTTCCATGGTCGGAAGAAGTATTAAAAAACATTATTCCTCTAAATAAATAGTCTCTATTCATTATCCTAGGTCTTTTGTTTTGACACAATTTGGATATGGGAAATTCAATTTTTTGATTGTTTGGATAATACTGTGCACAATTGATTTACTGCAATTGATAAAACTCGATAAAACCCTGGAAATTGCCAACTCTCTACTGTCTTGTCCAAATTATTCAATTAACGCTTGCACGTGTATTTAGATCTAGCAAAAATCTGCAATATATTAATAAAATTAGTCTAGTTTTAATATCTTTTGCACTTTCCTGGTGCATGTTTGGAGACGGCATCAGTCTGCGTTGTGATTTATTTTTATGGTTGCCGACTGCTAGTCTACTGGCAAGATCCGCCAAGTATCCATTTAACTACGCCTTTTACAAACAATTATCAATTTGCACAACAAAGCAACAATTGCAAGTCAACAAAAGATAATGGGAAAAAAACTCATTTAATCATAATTTTATTCATAAATTTATACATTTATTCATGAGATCAGCTAAGCCATTAGACTGTACCAGCTGTTTACAATTCGTCGCTGACCTTCTCGGCACTTGCGGAAGTCTCAGCAGCAGCCTCAGAAGCCTCCTCAGCGGCAGCCTCAACAGGGAGCTCACCAGAGTTAACGATCTTGATAGGGAGAATAGGCTTATCACCGAAAGTGGAAGTCTTGGTCTTTTCAATCTTCTTGACAACATCCATGCCCTCAAGAACCTCACCAAAAACAACATGGCGACCGTCCAACCAGGGGGTAGGGACAGTAGTGATAAAGAACTGGGAGCCGTTGGTGTCCTTACCAGCGTTGGCCATGGACAGCTTACCGGGCTTGGTGTGCTTCAGGATAAAGTTCTCATCGGCAAACTTGTTGCCGTAGATTGACTTACCACCAGTACCATCGCCGCGAGTGAAATCACCACCCTGGATCATAAACTGCTTGATAACACGGTGGAAGATGGTGTTCTTGTAACCATAGCCCTTCTCGCCAGTAGCAAGAGCGCGGAAGTTCTCAACAGTCTTGGGGACAACCTCACCGTAAAGGCCAATGACAATTCTGCCAAGGGGCTCTTGACCAGCGTGGACATCGAAAAAGACCTTGTTGGTGATGACAGGCTGCTCCTCGGTTGCACCGGAAGCAGCATCAACACCACGGATAGAGGTGAAAAAAAGGAAAAGAAGGGTGGAAAGGAGGGCAAGGCTAGACCACAAAAGTTTCATTGCGAATTGATTTGAATTGGATAATGGAGAAGAGTAATCAAAAAAAGAGAGGAATCGCAGGAGAAAAGAAGCAGGAATTCCAAGGGTAACGTATTCTTGAAATTTGATATTATTAGGGCTAGGGCTAATACAGATGCGTCTACTAGGGTTGGGGTTAGTGAACAAAAACCACAGCGACCCGATGCCCCGTTGCCTCCACCGACTCACACCCCGAGCCCTCATTGCCGCCCATCATTCACAAACATTTCTATAAAGGAGCGCCATGTCAAATTCGAAACCAGAAGAGGCCAACGGTCAGGCTGCTCCGGCTACGGCTAATGGCACTAGTGCACCCAATGCCACGGCCAGTGCTACCCCTGCCGCGCCTGGGGCCAACACAAATACAAACAGTAGCAGCAGTAACAACAACAGCAATACTAATAACAGCAGCAACCGGGCTGTAGAGGATGAATTTGAGGGCGACACGCCACGCGACGTTCGACTATTGCATTTGATTCTTGCCTCGATGGGCGTAACGTCGTACCAGGATCGCGTCCCTCTGCAATTAATGGACTTTGCGTACCGGTTCACGCACGGCGTACTCCAGGACGCGCTGCTATACAATGATCACGCGCATTCATCTACCACCACGACGCCGGCGGGGTTGGGTCCTGCACACGTGCCGCTTACGACTGAGGATATCCGACTTGCTGTGGCCGCGCGCGTCAACTACCAATTCAAGCCCGCGCCGCCCAAGGAGCTTTTGCTTGAGCTGGCGCAGGAGAAAAACCGTAAGCCACTCCCTGCTGTCCAGGAGCAGTGGGGTGTACGCTTGCCGCCGGAGAAGTACTGCCTGACGGCAAAGGAGTGGGATTTTGAAGAGGAGGAACAGGCGATTCGCAAGAAAAAGCAAAAGACGGCCGAGGACGTGATTATGGCCGGTACCGACGCGTCTACCGGCAGCTAACTATTTAACATATATATAATTTTAATAAATAAATAAAATAAAAACAATGGTAATAATTTAACTATTTACTGAACGCTGGTTGCGGGAAGTCCAAGGGCTTTGATGAACTCAGCCATGATGAGCTCGCGGTCAAGGTGCTTGCCAATAAACACGAGCTTTCCAGGAAAAGCTGACGCCAGCACTTCTGGGTCGGTATCACTCTTGGCATCAACAATCTCATAAGTCTGACGCACACCCTGCAGGATTTTCACCTCTTTATTCGGGTCTACCAGGCGGCCCTTGAGGCGGTGCACTTCCACGGGCTTACCGCCAACCTCGTTCTCCCACAAAACAAGTTGAATCCATGTCTCGAACTTTTGCAGCTCATCGGCAGTGAGCGGGGCAAATGAAAAAGTAATGGTCGAAATGCGCGGGTCGTGCCAGCCATGTGTGTGCTCGTTCGCGCTGGCGTCGTCGTAGTCGAATCGTGCCTCGTAGGCTTTAAGATCAAAGAGCTTGTCCCACGGAATCTTAGAGTACGTTGTCTCAAACAATGGCGCCGCAGAGTTGATTCCAGCGACGCGTTTCCGGACCTCCTTGAGCTGCTCAGCGTCCACAGTGTCAATCTTGTTGAGAATAAGGATGTCTGCATGTGCAACCTGAACCAGCGCAGTGGACATCTGTTCATGCTTGATGTCACCGTGGTGCTCATGGTCGCTACTAGACACATCGTCAAGAGATTTGATAATGTGTCCAGCATCCATAACAGTCACGATACCATCAAGGTAAATTGAGCTCGCTAGGCCGTCGTCCATCCAAAACATTTTAGCAATGGGGCCAGGATCAGCCACACCGCTAGTCTCAAGTAGAATGTAGTCAAAGCTACCATTACGCTTCATCAGGTTTTCAATGGCCTGGACACCGCTGTCTCTGCATCAAAAAAGAAGGTTAGAATGGAACATGGAGGTTTCGAGATTAACTTACTTAACGGTACAGCAAAGGCACCCGTTTGGGAGCTCAAGCCACTCCTCGTACTCGTTTTCGCCGTCTTTGACGATCATGGACTTTTCGACGTCGACCGCTGCCGAGGGTTAACACAAGAATCACACAAAGATCTTTTTGGTACTTACAGTCACCAAACTCTGATTAAAAAAATTAGTACTTCGCTTTGATATCTACTGAAGGGAATGATACTTACCGTTCAGAATGATGGCAATCTTCTTTTCATGTTGAGTTGTGAGATAGTTGAGTAAGGTACTGGGTGTTGGTTAGCGGGGGCACACTAACTGACAGAATCACTGAAACTTACGATTTGCCACTGCCTAGATATCCCGTGATGATGGTAATAGGCACTTTTCTCTCCTGTTTTAACATTAGTAATTATACGTGAGTAAATGCAATCTGGGGTATAACTGACTGGAATATCTTGACCGCTAATTTTGTAGCCAACGGCTGGAATGGCAGCAGCGGGTTCAACTTCCACGAGTTGAGGAACTTCTTCGTCGTCAGAATCCATACTTAGTGTGTTCACAGTTTCGACAGGTATAGTCAGGCAAAGGTTCCGTGATGGTGGGATGGAAGACTGAGATCAGAAAACGTTGTGTTTTAATAAGAGATCAAAAAATAAAAATAAAAATAAAAAAAAGCAAAAGCAAAGAGCTCAGGGAACCCTCTCGATATTAAAACTCACTTCTCCCTCAGCGACAAACGACAAAAGCCAGCGCAACCCGAATCATCCGACGAACTCTTTTTTTTCTCGCCATGATCAGCTCAATTTCCAACAAGGACTCATTGGCGACGTCCGTGAATAACAATCGGCCGCGTGCGTTTTCCCATACCCGAACCAATTCTTCTTCTTCGTCTTCTTCTAGTCTCCTTACCTCACCCATCGGCCCCTCGGCGCAGTTTAATAATTTCTACTCACCGTCTCCTGCAGACACGCCGACAAACTCTTCAATTCCAATGGGAGCCAGCGAGAATAAAGACCGTGGTACAGGTCAGGTGCCGGCATCTGGCCAGTTTACGCAATCCGAGGCAGCTGCGGTTGCTGCCCTGCGCGGCTCCAGCCCCCAGGACACCACAACATCCAAGTATATGGGCAACTACAATTACTCACAGGACTCGCTGACGGTTAAAGACAGTGCCAGTTCAATTAAAACCATTCCAGTTAACTCTGTTCTTCATTTTTCACCTTCCACCAATCTCTCCAGTAAAAATAGTACACACAGCGGGTTTAAGTCGGCCGGACCCCCGAGCGCGGCGGCCAGCGCCGCTGCATTTGCATCTAAACCAAAGGAGTCAGCCCTGTCCAAGGCAAAAATGTTTGCACGGCAGGCGACAACGCTACCGCATCTCAACACATCATCTGCGCGGTCCGGCGGGTCCGGCCGGAAAGTAGATCTTACAATCCAGGCAATCCCGTTGCCACCAGGGCGCCCGTCACTGTCGGAACTATCACCAATTGGCCGCTCATCAAAGGAGCTCGACCGCATTGCTTCGAACTTGGGTGGCACCGTCATGAACCCCCTCTCCCCCATGCATTCTGGATCGCGTGACGGCCAGCACAAACACCACCTATCATTTCGCACTCGCAAAGACGCGCACTCCAATGTGGTTTTGTCATCAAGCTCATCCAATTCTAAACTGGTTTCAGACCAGGGTAGTATCTATTCTTTCCATCCTTCTAGTCCGGGCGCCCTCCTCAAGGCGCTACCGGCACTGGAGGCCAAGCCCATGCCTGTACTTCGTGAGGACACTGCATATGTAGCAGAGGAGTCATGGTCATACATTCAGTCTTGGGTCATGCCTATTTTTAAGGGTGAGGGCCTGCGCGTACCCGTCGAAAAGGTCAACTATGTCCTGACGCTGCATCTGGAAAGTCGCATACAGCAGGGTGCGACGGCCCGCGATATACTGACTGAATTCCACGACCTTACAAAACAGGGTATGCTTAAGCTTGACGTGCCCAAGCTAAAAATGGCTAATAGCAAGTTTCTGCAACGGCTTGTGGACATTTGGCAGTTCTTTTTCTCGCAGGTTCTGCCATACTGGGAGGCCGTATTTCTGCCACTACAGCTCGAGTTTGAGGGCACCGGGCCTGTACTTGGTGTCAAGGCTGCGGCAGTCTACTGGGGCACGCTACTAGAATCCAGTGAGGACCTGGACATTCGGCGCATGACGCTGATTGCATTCCGTGATTGGATCATGATCCCGCTCGCCGAGCGAATTGAGAGTATGTATAAACATTTTTTTACGGCCTACGGGGTCCTGATATTTTGATATGATGGATGATTAACTTATTTATCTTATTTTTATAGCTATACTGTCGCAGGCCACTCTGGATTTGGACTCCAATATTACGGACACGGTCGTGCGCCTATTACAGTGCACGAACGTGCTTGCGTCAGTGCGATCCGACGACGAAAACCAACTAAAGATTGACCATCTGGTAAAAGCCATGAAGAGCACATGGCTAAGCCGGCCTCGCGCGGCCAAGGATCGTCGCGGCTTTGTCACAGGCCGTAGCGATAATAAGTAGGTAGGACTCTCTCTAGAGTGAGCGGGTCACGAGCACCATGGTGTATATAAATGAAAACAGTAATGACTTGTTTATGACAGATCGAGAGGGGGATAGTATTGATCTAATCCGTATGGTAAATTGTAGCTGCAAGAAAAGAGCAGTTTAAAAAGTAAATTGGTATTGCTTTTTTTGGACTTTTAAAGACTAAAGTTGCTAATGGTATCGAGCTGCGACAGCAGGTCCTGGTTGACAGACTTGTTCTTCTGCTTGCGCTCCTCTTGTTGGTCAAGACGTTGCTTCTTTGCTTCTTCACGGGCAGTTTTCGAGCCCTGTTTCTGCAGGTCGGCAAAAATAGAAGTGGTTGAAAGTAATGAATCAAGGTCCTTCTGGGCGGCCTGGTCCTTGAGACGTTGGCTCTTCTTGCTGGACTTGGACCTTGGTGCCGTTTTAGTTGCCTTTGAGATGCCGGACTTGGCGGCGCCACCAGCTTTGGCAGAAAACCCGGTCCGGGAAGTAGATCTGGAGGTGTGGAGAGACTTTGTAGTAGGCTTCATAATGGGTTCTGTTGATGTCTAGATAGTTGAAATATCAGGGGTTTTATGTGAAGAGGGTAAAAGGCCAGGTATTCCAGCAGTCAATGATATCTTTTAATTTAGTTTAATTTAATTTTTTTTCAGTTCTTCGTACTGGGATCGCTGAACTGTCTTGGTTGAATATGAGCTCCGTTGGGAGGAACAAAAAATTTTTTATTTTTTTTTATTTTTTTTTCTTTTGGGCGATTTTTTTAGAACCGAAACTTTTCTTTCTCTCCTTCTTATTGCCATCGTTATCATCATCAACACCACGACGACAACCCTTACATTCTAATAGTAGCATCATCGCCATGGTTTCCACACACAACAAGGACAAGCCCTGGGATACCCCCGATATCGACAAGTGGGCGATCCAGCCATTCAAGCCCGAGGATAACGCGTCCGGTAGCCCGTTCCTTGAGGAAAGTAGTTTCGTGACACTCTTTCCCAAGTACCGTGAGAACTATCTGCGCCAAGTGCAGAAGGAAGTTGAAACTGCCCTTTCGAAACAGGGTATCGAGTATGTGCTCAACTTGGTTGAAGGTTCCATGACTGTTAAGACCACCCTCAAGACCTATGATCCGGCTGCTATCCTCAAGGCGCGCGATCTCATCAAGCTGCTTGCGCGCAGTGTGCCACTCCCCCAGGCACTGCGCATTCTTGAGGACGATGTGGCCTGTGATGTTATCAAGATTGGAAACTTTGTCTCCAACAAGGAGCGCTTTGTGAAGCGTCGCCAGCGGTTATTGGGCCCCAACGGTAACACCCTGAAGGCACTCGAGCTGCTGACCAAGTGCTACATCCTTGTACAGGGCAACACTGTTTCGGCTATGGGCCCATTCAAGGGTCTCAAGGAGGTCCGCCGCGTGGTCGAGGACTGCATGAAAAACGTTCATCCCATTTATCACATCAAGGAGCTCATGATTAAGCGTGAGCTGGCCCAGAAGCCAGAGCTGGCAGAAGAAGATTGGAGCAGATTCCTGCCACAATTCAAGAAGCGCAACGTTGCGCGTAAGAAGCCCAAGAAGAGCAAGGCGGATGACGAGAAGAAGAAGAAGGCCTACACGCCATTCCCGCCCTCTCAGCAGCCCCGTAAGGTTGATTTGCAGATTGAGTCTGGTGAATACTTCCTTAGCAAAACCGAGAAGGAGCGACGGAAACAGGAGGAAAAGAAGGAGAAGCGTGAAGCTGCCAAGGTTGAAAAGGATAAGGAGAGAGCCAAGGACTTTGTGGCCCCAAAGGAGGCCGACTATGTGTCAACTACTGAGCGAAGTAAGAAGGAAAAGAAGGATAAAAAGAGAAAGAGAGCCGCCGACGATGAAGGAGACGAATAGATTTTTTGTTTTTTCCGTTGTTAATATATTATTATTTTATTATTATTTTTTTATTTGACATGATTAGACTTGTAAATGAAAAGGAAGAAAGAAGAAAAAAAATTGGCCGTTATGGTAACTCGCACCATGGCCGGCCCGTTGACTTCTGGTAGCCACAAAGATATTTTTCGAGCCACATGCTAATAAGGCCGGCACACACGACGCCGGCCGAGTCACTGATTCCCACGGATCCCATGGCAAACTCACGGTCTTGTAGTGGTACCGTTTCAGACACAAGCAAAAATGTGTTGACGTAGGATGCGCCGCCGAGGAGGCCTTCATAAAATACAAGTAACATGACGAGATAGACATTTGGAATAACCATGTAAAGTGATTGGTAAATGAAAACAACTAGGTTAAGTGCCTGTAGCAGCGATGGGATGTACACCCGGCGAATACGCACAAAAGCTGACGACGAGCGTGAAATAAAGACTCCGAGCTGGTATAACGTGCCATACGTCACGTAGGCATCGCGGTACTTGGTGAATGGCATTTCCTCAATTGGGAAAAGCAGGGTGGGTGAAATACCTTGGTTGATAATATACTCGGAGATGTACACAAGGAAGAGCGGAGCCATGAACGGGACCACATAGGGGCGCAGACGCGCAAGGGTGACAGAGAATGAGTCAAAGCGAGGTTTTTTGGGTTCGAGAGCAGCAACAACATCATCAAGATCAGTGGATGCACCCATAATGCGAGATTCAGGGTCTTGCTCTTCAATTGCGCGATACTCAACCCCACCGGTGGTAACAGACACAACCTCGGGCTTTGGCAGAATGATGTAGTACGCAATCCAAAACACCGTAGGAGCAACACTGAAAAGAAGCAGTGTTGATCGTACACTTAATCCCACCCAAGTTGTGAAGACAAGATAGGCAAAACTTCCAACCAGGCCGGCGCCGCCGGTGCCAGAACTGAACCCCGCAAGGCTGATTTCGCCATAAAAATGGGTGAGTTGCAAGAAAGATAACTCACCCAAACCAGAGGAGATGGAAGCAAGCACAATTCCAAGCAATTTAAATCCAATACTGTCAGAGAGGGCTACGACGGTCATGCCCAGGAAGCTCAATACAACAAATATTGAGATACGTACACTTGATCTAAAGTTAGAAGGCTGTTTTTTGCACTGGCACGAAGTGATTTCTTTTCTTTTTCAATTGCAGCGGATTAGAACACATACTTGTATGGAATGACATGCACAAAAAAGGGCGCGCACAGTTTAATCAAAAACGATGGCATCACGTCTGCTAGTAGCACCGTTGCCTTGGGCACCAACGGACCAACAAGGTCAATGGCCGCCGAAAGGTTCACAACGTAAAGAACATTATTAATAAGGCCAAAAAGCCAAAATGCAATAAATATTAAACCCGAAGGTGCTATGCGCAGATTCATAGACGGGATACCTAGAAAAAGAGCGTATTGAGCGTCTGGGTTTTTGGTGTTGGGCAAAAAAAAAAGGATGAACTGAGAACGGTACTTGAGATTCAGGGAAATCTCAGGGTGTCTTGGAGATAAGAAACCCAATGGCCTTTTTTGGGAGGGAAGAGGTTTTTAAAGACCAAAATTACGCTTGCTCAGTAAATCCTAGCATGAGGTGTGAGTTACAAAGAGCCTATTTAGGATATGACATAGATTGGCGAGTTGCATATCGGTTGTTAGAGATCTCCGTGATGGCTTAGACGAGATCAGCAAGCTCATCTTGTGAATACCAGTATCTGTTAATATCATGTACCTGAAAAGCTATTCAATTTTTATTACAAGCATGGTTTGTGTTTGTTGAATTTTTGTTTTTAGAAGAGTCAGGCTATAGCTGTCTACATATATATTTGAAATATTAATAAACTACAGATATTCCTTAGGATTCAGACTACTCTTTAAATTAAACTGAACAAAAGCCACAATAAAAATTATAGTAACGGCGCAGTGGCAGTCCTGTTAGTAACAAAAATAACATTAGTTGTTTTACTTTTAAATTTGGATACCTTGTTTTTTGACTGGAAGACAGTAGGCGATTTCAATAACTAACTTCCCATACTACATTGAGAAATTGGCCTTTGTGTTGTAGTAGACAGCTGAATGATCATTAGAAAAAAAAAGAAAGAAGCGGTTTGCAATTTATTGTTTAAAATATTGAAAAATTGTAAATACCTTAATATCTATACTGTTTTCTCCTTTTGAAACATTACTGTTGTGTAAAGACCGTTATCAAATACCAGGGTTTTACGTATTATAGTCTCATTGGCAATCATCAACTATTCACATCAATGAAATGTAAATCTTGTTTCCTCAACCATGTTGGCAATCATATGATTATAAAATGCTTGTTATGTTTGTATTATTCAAATGCCGTTTACTTCTTGGCTCTCTTGGTTTCTCTTTACAAGTCGGTTTCAGTCCTGTTTTTGGCTTTAGACCAAAGCTATTATGGTTACCTTGTCGGTTTTTATAACCTATAGAGGACTTGTTTTTTTCTTTGGTTTTTATATTTTGCTGCTTAAATAACCTCTATTTTTTAACTACAAAACAAGCAGTCATCAATTACTTTTCTTAATTAGTACCTTTAAATCATTGTTATAATAACCTCTGGTGGTTCTAGTTAACGAGGACCTTAACGATCTGTGCAGCCATGGACGTTTGTTTACTATATAAGCCGTCAATAGTCGCCGATTTCACGAACATCTTAATGAAACAAACTCATACATTTTCTTTTGTTTAATCAACCACATTTTCTGATTCTCTAATAATGACCTTCGTTAAGACTTCTCTCATTCTCTCTATTGCTGCTGTTGCTGCGGCGGCTGACATCACTGCGTGCCATTTTCACAGCACAACCCAGTTCTGCATTGACAGCGCTGGCTCTGAGGGCTATGTTTCACCCGCCCCTACCAACACGGCCGAAGCACCTAAATCGTATACCAACTGCCACAACCACGGAAGCAATGTTTTCTGCATGAACGGCAGCGACGAAGTTGAGTTTGTGCTGGAGGGCAACGAGGCTAGTGGAGAGGAACATGACCATGACCATACTGATGCTGTTACTACTTCTGCGGCGGCTTCAATTACCTCTGCTCCCGCCAGCGCCGCAAGTGCTGCAAGTGCTTCTACTCCTGTCTCTACCTCTGCTCCTGCCAGTCCCGTCAGCTCTGTGGCTGTTTCTACGTCTGTTTCGGCCTCTGCTTCTCATGCTGACCACGACCATGATGACCATAGCCACACCGGTAGCATTACCACCACGTTGGTGACGTCGGCTAGCCAGGAGTCGAATGCTGCAGTTTCATCTTCTGCTGCTGCCTCTTCATCTGCCGCTGTCTCTTCATCTGCCGCTGTCTCTTCTTCTGCTGCTGCCTCTTCATCTGCTGCTGCCTCTTCATCTGCCGCTGCCTCTTCATCTGCTGCTGCATCAAGCACCATCACAACAAGCGTTGCTGCTGGTGCAGGTCACACTGCTGGCATCGCCGGTGGTGTTGCCGGTGTTGGTGCTTTTGCTCTGTTGTTCCTGTAAACCCTCAACCAGGTGAATACAACTATTTTTTTTTCTTTCGTGCCTTTTTCAATATTTTTATGCTTAATTTCTTTCATCATCTTATACTTATAGGTCTTTTATAGTCAAAAAAAAAATTAATATACTGTACAACTCTTTATCACAATTTTTCACGATGAGGGGACAATAAATTAATACACATCTTTTTTATTATTTATTTTTTTAATAAAAAGTATCAAATGGAATAAATTGAAACGGTCTGTTAACTTTCACAAAAAAAATTTAAACCGCTCTCAGTCTATGTATATGAGCTCGTCTTGTTTCCGCTTAATTTTTATTTTTCAACTTGATCAGACCAAAACGGGTCTCAAATCCTATCACACTCAATCTTTATTCAATCCTGCTGGTATCTAATAGGTTTATGACATGAAACTTCGTATTTAATATATCTATTACAAACATTACATAGCAATCGCGGCAATCAAAGTACCACTGCGAGCTTAAGCTGACGCTCTGCGACCAAACACTCTAAATCGCTTGACACCGCCATCAGGAATGATGGTCAGCTTCGCGTGGGTGAACACTTCATCGTTTGCACTTGTCAGCACTTTCTGCGTCTCATCGGCGTCAGGCGATCCCGAGGCCGCATCAGCACGAATGTACTCGTGGATCTTATGGGGGCCGGTTTTAGTTCTATCAACGACAAGCTTCCAGTTGGGGTCGTCGTGTGCGGGGTCAGCGTCCGGGCTGTTGATAGCGTGCACAGTAATGGACTGTGGGTAGTTACCCATGAAGTTCGCAGTGTCAACGATAACGCGGTCAACGTAGCCGGGTGCACCAAGCTTAACAATAACCCAGTCAACATGACCAGGCTCGCGGGAGCGCTTGGTCTCCCAGCCATCACCCATATCCTTACCACGGCCGGGAATCAACAGGTTGTCAACAGCACCGAAATGCTGATCGGAGAATGCCACTGCAATGCCGCCGGATGAGACGTGGGCAAGGTCAATCTCAGTGTTAAGGTCAGCAGGGAAAACGGCGGTGGGCTTGCCGTAGAGACGGAAGCGTGCAATACCGCCATCAGGGTACTGCTTTAGACGCACATGAGTGTATGGCGCCTCGGTCAGCGCATCACGGGCAAAGAAATGGCGTTGGGATGGGCCACACTCGGTCTTGAGAATGATTTCCTCCCACTTGGCAGAATCAAGATCCTTGTCGTCAGCGACAAAAGTGCCCTCAACCGAAATGGCGGGCGCATGGTTACCATTGAAGAAAGCGGTATCAATCTCAGTGCCAATGATGGTGGCACTTGCAACACCCAGCTTGATGATGACCCAGTCAGCAGGCTCGGGGTTGTGGCGGCGCGTCTCCCAACCGTCGTACCAAGCGCCGGCGGGAGTAAACTTACCAACCTGACGGATGGGCAGACCCGGCTGAATGAGGTTGTTGGCCTCAGCAAACCACTCATCAGAGAAAGAAATGATCTTGCCTCCGAGCTTGGCACCAATCACGTCGGTGTACTTGGAGGAGATTTGGGCGACAAAGTCGTCATGCGAGAGTACGGAGATAGCAGACATGGTAATAAAAAGAAAATGATAAATTCAATAAAAAGGAAAGGACAGGCTGCAATTGATGAAAAAAAAAAGATTTTTTAAAAATATATATATGTATATAAAAAAAATTAAAAAAAGATTTTAAGTAATTTCTCGAGCAATTTATATTCGAGGGAAGGGAAAGCTATGACCGAATCTTTTGAGGTATGACCGAATCTTTCGAGGTATGACCGAATCTTAAAGGCTTTTATTGGGCGCGTCGATAACAACGGTAGAACGAGACTTGTTCGTGTTAATCACTGAAAAATATCAAGTTTCCGATGATAAAAGTGGCAGTTTCGGTCATCTCCGACAGTCAGTTCTGTAGTATATCGCAGTCTGACCTCGTATATATCAGTCTCCCAAGCCGTTTCCCCCACTGTTTGCTCCACAGGCACGTGATTTAGTCCGGCGTAGGCAGTGTAGCGACGGCTTGTGTCCGGTCGGACCTCCCTTCTTTGTAGCGGCGGGAGTATTAAAAAGCCCTCAAGCCCTTTAGTACCGTCAATCTCATACATCAATTGCACGCTCATGTTACGTTCTCGCGCTACCAATATGGCAAAATCTTTTCAGTTCACTTTTAAGAATCTCAAATTTCCTGTCCGTCTGCCGGCCGAGTCGGTTGGCATCGACGAGCGTGTCCTAGCGTCCTTTGCTCCATTCAACAATTGGGTGCGTGAAATCGAGCAGTCCGTGGCCTCCACATCCGGTTACAAACTGAGAGGGGTTGACATTCAGAGTGTAGATTATTTTGGGAGTCGGATTGGCTTTCTTAAATTTCGTGCGGACCTGGTTCATCCAAACGGACACGCGCTGCCTGGCGTGACGGTGCTACGCGGCGGGTCGGTTGCAATGCTCGTGGTCATCAGGGATACTGATTCCCCTGCCGCTAACAATGGAACCCCCAAGGAATACATTGTGCTTACTGACCAGCCGCGCGTCCCACTGGGACGCGCATCGTACCTCGAGATCCCCGCCGGAATGATTGACGAGCAACCTGGTGCTGACCAAGCTTCCATCTTTGTTGGCGCGGCTGCACGTGAGTTGCAAGAGGAAGTGGGAATTTCCATCACGAGGCCTGACGAGCTGGTTGATCTCACGCACACCGTGGCGCATGCGCCCGACGGCGTACACCTCTCGCCGGGTCTGCTCGATGAGGCCATCAAGATTTACCTCCATACGACTGCACTGCCGGCTTCCAAAATTGCTGAGCTCCAGGGTCAGTTACGATCACGGGTGGAAGAAAGCGGAGAGAACGAGGTCATCACGCTGCGAATTGTGCCGCTCGAGCAGGCACTCTTGTCAGGGCTCACGGATGCAAAGTCAATCCTGGCCCTAAGTCTCTACACTCAGTACAAGACAGCGCCTTGACATTTATATGACTGTATTTCCTAATATTGACTGTGTGTATACATAAATTATTTGTTGTTTTCTTATTTCTTTATCGTGTTTATGACTTCTAGTCCATGTGAGTGCCATTACTTTCTGTATCGCTTGTATATCCTAAATCACTATTGTGAGTTGTTCCAGCCTGCGTACCCAAGCATGTCGTCTGCGTCTGTAGGGTGCGTATCATGATTGTTTCTTGGGGTTGAGCTGCTAGCACCAAAGTGGTTATGAGAACTGCTGCTACTGCTACTGATACTACTTGCCGAATGCTTGTGCTCATCCTTGCTGCTTTGAATCAGCCCTAGCACCGGTTTTCTGACGCTGATTGGTGTGCTGACCGATACCTGGTTCGCAAAGCCACTTGATAGAGACGACGACAGTGAGTTATTGCCGTATCCAGACCGCCGCAGAGAGTGCGACGGTACTGATTCATCCTGATAATATCCGACGGTACTACCGTTAGTGTTGCTGGTAGATTCCTTGCTTTTATCTTCTATGGTTTCGGTTCCGTCTGCTTCCTCTTCGAAATTTGCCAGGTCTTTCGGTTTCCCCCGGAGCGTGGCCCTCGACGCCACATCGGCATTCTCCTCCTCGTCCGAGTCGATAGAGCCGCTGGTAGCTGAGCTCTTAAAGTCAAATGATGGCAAAATGGACTTGGATGGGAGTATGCTAAAAAGGCCCTTACCCGTAGACTTTTTGACTATATGGTCTTGGGGGCTGCTGCCCACTGTTGCAGCCGGCGCCAGCGACAGCGAGGCAGATGTAAACGAGGGCTTCGGCTTAAGCGATTTGATTGTTACAGAGGATGATGAAATAGTAGGCATCGATGTGGAGGCACTCAAAAGCCCTTGGATCGCACCTACAAACTTATTGCTCGATCTTGAAATAGTGGGCGGTTGGCTATCAAGCTCGTCATCATCTTCATCCTCGTTTGGCGCAAACGGATCAGGGC
Source organism: Geotrichum candidum (assembly GCA_013365045.1). Lineage (NCBI taxonomy): Eukaryota > Fungi > Ascomycota > Dipodascomycetes > Dipodascales > Dipodascaceae > Geotrichum > Geotrichum candidum. Next base: position 105,233 of record QQZM01000021.1, on the reverse strand, counting down.
AAGTCGCGATCAAGTCTTCTAAGCCGCCGCCTGACCAGCCCTTTTTGGCAATTCCTTCATAAATCTCGACTTCTGCTCGGACGACTGAAGCCGCATACGTGAGAATGTGTGTTGACGTGTCCTGCGCAACATCAAACGCCTGGCAGAAATGCTCATATTTGAATTTGTCAATGTCATCTATCTGCGATGTGAGTTCCAGCAATGACATTCTGTACTCGGCCAGATTGCGGACTCGCAGCCGCAGGAGCTTTGCGTTTTGCATCTCGTTTTGTTTGAGCTTTCTTGTCTTTGCACGCAGTTCACGCTTAAATTCCTCATCGTTCTTTGCCATCGTGGACTTAAACAGGTCAAGCTGTCGCTTAACCGGAGTCTCAAACGTACGTTGAATAGACTTGGCGAGGATCTGCTGATGATTGGACACGAGGAAATGCAAGCCACCGGCCGCCAACAGCGATTCTGCAGAGGACCCTGCTCCTTTGCATCGCGCACAGTCTTCAAGTGCGGCTCCAAAGCCAGCAGCCGCTGTCGACACCGCCAGCAGTGCCTCACGGTATTTTTGGGCAGCGGCCAAGACTCCAGTGTAAGCGTCGGCCGTTTCTGACACCTCTCGCGATGTTATCAGTGCTGGCAGGTCCGGGTGGTTGTTGATAACGCCTGAGGCGTAGTTGGTGGTTCCAATGGTTGACGCAAACGTACCAAAGGATGATACCGATGATCGTCTAGGCACGCCGCTAGGGTTGTGGTGACTGGCGGGCGCTGAAAAGTTGGAGGGGTCATGGGTAGAATCAATTGGGCTCGAGACAGGCGAAGTCACGGAATGACTCGTGCTATGGTTATAGTATGGCTGATGTCGCTGGTACCTGCTTGGACTGGAAACCGCGGTTGAGCTGGGGCCCTGGGTTTCCTTGCCCACTATTTGATAAAACTCAGACAGGTGGTTAGGCGTGCTCATGACGGTGATTGCAGTACAAAGCTGGAAGTATTGTGAATTAAAAATTTAAGAAAGAAAGGAAGTTTTTTTTTTTTTTTGTTTTTTTGTTTTTTTTTTTTTTTAAAAAAAAAAAAAAAAAAAAAGGAGCAACACCTGAAGAATGGATGTAAGAATTCTCCCAAAGATAAACAAAAAAATATTTTTTTTTTTATTTTATTCCATTGTCTTTTGCATCCTCTGCAATCCCTTGCATTCCTTGCCCTTCAGACCGACTCGTTGCGCCAATGTTGCAATGACAAATGTAATACGGTTTCAAGACCCTGCGGCGTTCTCTGCTCCGCACACTTACTCTGCTGGTGCTAGACCGCAATGCTCCGCCTCAGGTAGATACATTGCCCATATTGCTGGCACTAAACTATGCGTGCGGTCGACACGTTCGATGGCCATCAAACGGATCGCCGACCTCGGTGCCCCGTTTAGCAAATCTGTCACTATTCTCAGGTGGGACCGGGCTCAGCCAGTTGATGGCGATGACGAGGAGCGACTTCTTCTAGTCGGCGGCCAGGAGATACGTATCTTTGTTATCAACCGGTCGTCCGCAGCATCAAATACAACAAACAACAACACTCGGCAAGATGAACCCGACGGTGTCATCCTATCGCTAGGTCCAATTGCAAATGCTACGTGGATTTCAGGATCACTTCCTATCAATGACGGGCACGATTATAGCTTTGTTGTTCGGATAGCGGTGTTTAGTAGCGACGGGCTCACGGGCTTGCAGATTTGGTCGTCCGACGGCGTCGAACTAGACATCCCGGGCCCAAAGTTCCCGAGACTACTTGGAGTCAACACTAACCATGCACACGAGACTATCTTTACGCTGCTCTCCCGGCCGTATACACACGACACTCTTGATACATATTCCCTGAGGAAACAAGTAAACTTATCGAGCTATCGCCCCAACCGTCCTGAGGATTCACTTCCACTAAGATCACTTTCCTTATCAGGAATTGTGGTGGATGCAAAGGATGTCAAGGTATCGCCATCAAGTATATATACTGCTGTTTTGGACTCCCCTGCCATGGGGTACTCTGTACATCTGTTTGTGAATAGCCAGCATCTCCATTCATACAATGGACCTTATTACTTGACACCTCCCTACGAAATGAATGTGATTCCGGCTACGTCAATAACCTGGATGAGGCTGCCTCCATCTGATGATTTCAATGTAAATTCCGAAATTCTTCTGGTAGGCGACGAGGAAGAGGTCGTGACCTTATTACCAACAACTACGTTCAAACCGCTTGCAACACTCAATCATGCCAAAGGCTATGTTTTAAGCGATATGCCAGTGTGGGTAGAATCTATTTCGAACTCTGGTCAGCTGGTCTATACATTAGCCAACATACCGTATTCGCCACTCTCAACTCACAACCAGGAGCGAACTAAAAACATATCACATATCACCGTGTCCAGAAACAACAATGAAAACACAGATGTCTATGTTGCAACTGTGGCAGCATCTATGCCCTACACTGTCTGGGTCTGGCGAATCAATTTTGAATCTGCTGATCTTGTAACAGTTCTTTCGCATACCCTTCCTATCAAGAATATCTGCTTCAGTCAGCAAAGTCAGAAGCTTCTGATTTCGATCTCTCAGTCTAATTTTATAGGCATATGGGATGCATCGGACGTTGACAATCCGGGCATTTTGCAGTTCTCAGATCTAGAATCTAGCACCGAATTTAAGGCATTTTGGGTAAAAAGCGGGCAAATTAATATCGATCCCAGTATAGATACAGAGACTAAAGACAGTGCTTCAGAGAGGATTTATGCCTATGATGGTCGTGATGTTGTAGTCTTCAATGGCATGACTGGCGATGATGATCTGGTTCTGGATCAAGATGAGGATAGTAACGTGTTGCAAATGGCAGCAGATGTGGCTGAAGACGACCAGGAGCAGACTTCGATTGTCGAGGACACATTTATGGATTAATTATATTTCACATTCTTTTCTATTATTCTCTTTCACTATTCTCAATTGTATATAGTAACCCATAGTGAATGGGAATGTAATTGCTTTAAAACTTCATTAATTGTACCTTACTATTTTTTCGCTGGTGCGGCTTGTAAAAAGAGACCCTTAATTACGATTTGACATATTGATAATCTACAAATGTCCACATTATTTTATTTGTCAATCAAGATCATTAAAAGCTTGTCAATCAAACTTATATGGGTATCGACTTAAATCTTAAAAGAAATTAAAGTTTGACATGTTATAATGAATGAAATATGTTTAAATCGATGCATATAGATATAAGCTAAGTATAGTTTAAATATCTATACATGTCGATCATGTTAGCACCGCTAGACCTGTCAAAGTCGGTAAAAGTATTGCTATAAATCAGTGACGACAAGAGTTGTAGTAATAGTATTACCAATGGGCAACCAAACAGAAAGTGAACTATTTTCAGTTGTAAATGAACTAGGAAATAGGTTTTGGCACTGGTGAGACTAATTGGCCTTGAACCAAAAATAATCTTACCAAGGCTTGGACTAATGAGTCTGGTAATTTTCAAGTTTAACAAAAGTTCGTTGCAATATGTTGGTTGTTTTTTTTTAAAAAAAAAAAAATAAGGAAACAAAATAAAATATATAGCTGATACTATACCGAAACAACAGTTTGGTGAACGCAATGGTTTCTACAGCCGAAGCACTCGCAAAATTGATAAGCTACGCTAAAATAAAACACACCAGGAACTGTGTTATATCTGTACTTGTTATTGATATCAAGGGCACATTCGATAATGTCTACAAGGGTATTCATATGAAGACTATGTCAGGCGTGGATCTCCCAGAGATCTTCAGCTACTGGATGAGCTATTTTCTGAGTAGACGAAGAACCAGCTTGGTTATGATGATAAGGCAACATGGCCGAGACGTACGAACTTGGGTACTTCCCAGGGTCCCCCAAACTCACTACTTCTGTTTTTGGTTTACACACGTTCTCTGTAAAACAATATCAGGAAGAGTGGTGCTCATTATGTTGGCTTTATTGATGACATTACTCTCTATAAATGTGGTAGGGACATTGATAAGAACACTACAAGGTTGTGTAATGTATTACAGATCGACCATGAATGGACCCAAGAATCCCACACCGAGTTTGCCTATGATGATAAGCTGCTATTCTAGCATGTTCACAAATCCAAACGTGAACAGCCGAAAAAATAAGAAAAAACAAGGTCCAAAAAGGCTTACATTACCGACGACTATCTTAGGTAAATGTCAAATTCAGAAGAGATTGAAGTTTCTAAGAGTGAAGCTTTACTGTGAGCTCAAAGTCTAAGAGTATGCAAAAGATTTTACCTCTAAAGCTAAAAAAGTCACGGGAATCATAGGAAATCTTGGTGATGTATACAAAGGCATCTCTTACCAAACTATGAAATAGCTCTGCATTTCGTATGTGTGACCAATGTTTTAATATGCTAGCCCAATCTGGTACCACAAACTGACCGGTCAGTAAAAGGATGAAATTCAAAAAGCTCATAATACTGGACTGTGCAAGATTTTAGAAGTATTCCGGTCTGTTCCAGTTAAGGTAGTGCAATGTGGTGCTGAGATCCTGCCGGCAAACATACGAATAGTCAAAATCCGTGATTGATTTGTCACCCGAGCTATTCGAGTTGTGATTCTGAGGAGTCCTGTGTGAAAACTCCCCAACCGCCGCAAGTCAACAGAGGGAGACCTTGAAAGGGCTTTTGCTAGGCTTTATGTGTCGCAAGTTCTCTTTCACACCTAAAATTATCCACGGGGAATTCGGCGCCATCAAATGTTTTAAATTAGAATGCACGCTGACACCGCTATAGTGACAGTTTTACAAAGACAAATGTCATAAAATTCATCTCTTCTTATGTCATTTTGTTTTATAATCTGTTTGTAACTATTCGATGTAAAGACAATAAATTAACTATCTATCTATTAGAAATAAAATAAAGATTCAGTAGCTAGCGGTAAAATCAGTAGATTTATTGTATTTCATGTCAATATGATGCAATTGCTATAATTGCAGTGTATGCAGATCTCTTACAAATTCTTTTACCGACAAAAGGCAAATTGATGATGGTTTTTATGTTTGGTGTGTTAATATAAATAGTTTTCTAAAAAACTGAAAATGTTTTTATACTCTGAAAATACTCAAAGCACATTTTTGCAAGTAGGTATAAAAGTTGCAAGGGTATGAGCCAAGAAGCCTCCTTGAAGATACAATTGTGTAAGTTAATTTCTAGCAAAAAGAATAAAAGGAAAAAGAATTCCCAAGTTCATCTAACCGGTTTCTACATCAATATTTGTCCCATGATCAGCAGAATTTAACTTGGACTTTCTCATTAAATATAGAGAATCGATACTATGCTAAAATGGAGGTTTGTAGCTATTATCAATACAATGATACAATAAAAAGAACTCAGTACACTGACCAAATTGTTGGATAGTGGGAGAGATAACCCGGGTAGGAGTGTTTGATAAATAAAACATTGGCCGTCGTAAAATGGAAGATTACAAAAAATATATTTTAAAAGAAATAGTGGGACATTATTGCACTTATCATAAAATTGTTTGAAAAAAAAGTTAAATTATATATAGATATACTTTTTAAAAAAATTAGTATCTATTGAATTAAATCATCAAAAGAGCACCAACGACGCCGGCGAGACCAGCAACAAATCCAGTCCCAATAGACATGGGGTTGGCAGCGTTGACCTGGGCAATAGTAGTGGCACTAGGCTGGACAGGCATAACAGGGGGGTTGCTAGCACCAGTGTGAAGGGTGGTTTCAACATGTTCACCCTTAGAAGAAACAGACTTAACATCATGAGTGGCCTCCGGAGAAGTAACAGTTTCAACATAAGTGGAACCGCTGCTGACCTTGGTAATCGTCTTAACAACAGTCTGGGTGCTCTTAGACTTTTCACTAGCAGGGGGCTGCTCACTAGCAGGAGGGGCAGACTCCTTGGGCTTCTCGCCGACGGACTTGGTAGTCTTGACTTCCTCGTCGGGAGGGCAGTAAGTCACAGTTTCAGTGACAACCTCTTTACCACCATCAGGCTTGGTAGTGGTGTAGGTGGTGGTGTAGGTGATAGTAGTAGGTTTAGGCTTGTTGGCACTGCACTTGGGGCAGTCAGTAACAGTCTTGGTGATCACCTCCTCACCGCCCTCAGGCTTGGTAGTGGTGTACACAGTAGTGTAAGTGGTGGTACCAGCAGAGGCAGTCTTAGTAACAGAGTCGGTAGGGCAGTACGTCACAGTCTCGGTGACAACAACCTTGGAACCGTCAGTATGGGTCTTAGTGTATGTGGTGGTGTAAGTAGTAGTGCCATCAGAGGCAGTCTTAGTGGCCTTGCCAGTGCAGACAGGGCAGTCGGTAATGGTCTGGGTAAGAGTCTCAACACCTGCACCAGTGTTGGTGGTGACGGTAGTAATGTAAGTGATAGTACCATTGTTACTAGAGGTGGAGACAGGAGCAGCAGAAGCAGAAGAGACAGCATTAGAAGAAGAGTTAAAGCCAGCAGTAATACTAGAGGCACTAGAAGCAGAAACACCAGCAGAGGAAGAAACACCAGAGACAGCAGCGCTGGAACCAGCAGAGCCAGAGACAGCAGCAGAACTGGAACCAGCAGCAGAAGAAGAGGCAACACTAGATTCAACAGAGGAACCAGCAGCAGAAGAGACAGCGCCAGAGGAAGCAGTAGAAGAAACAGCAGAAGCGGCAGCAGAGGAACCAGCGGCAGAAGAAACGGCAGAAGAGGAATCAGAGGAAGCAACAGTAGAAGAGGCGGCAGAAGAGGAAGCAGCAGCAGAAGAGGAAGCAGCGGCAGATGAAGCGGTAGAAGAGGAAGCAGCAGCAGAAGAGGAAGCAGCAGCAGATGAAGCAGCAGAAGAGGAAGCAGCAGCAGATGAAGCAGCAGAAGAGGAAGCAGCGGCAGATGAAGAAGCAATATCAGAGGTTGCAGCAGCAGAAGTAGAAGAAACTGTAGAAGAAGCAGGGCCAGAGCTAGATAAGGATCCCGAGGGTTCGGCGCTAGCAGAAGCCACAGAAGAAGCAGCGTTGGTAGTAGAAGCAGAAACTAAGGAAGTGACAAGGCCAGCCCTAATAGAACTACACACAGAGATTGGGTCGCTCATGATGTCAAGAGAGCTTGACAATCTGGTGAAAGCAACGGCACATGACTCACAACGCTCACTCTCAAAAGGAATTCTGGGATCACAAGCGCACTGGGAGTTAACGCCATTGCTACGGGTACAGAGTCTGTAGTATCTGGGGCCTCTACCACACCCACTAACACACTCATAAGAGTCAACGGCTGTTGAGGAAGCAGGCAAAAGAGGAGTAACTTCAGAAAGAGGAGCATCACCCTCATACAGGCCAGCAGTGATAATACCGTGACACAAGTTAGCACCACCAGTGATGTAGTAATAGTAGTTGTCAATATCACCATACTGCTTTAAACAAGGGGCACACTCATTCAGGTCATTCAGGTATTCGGTGTTACAGGCGCAAGCGTTGGGGTTGGCACCAAGATGACAAGTTTGCCACGCCTTTGCACCCTTACTACATCTATTCAAACAGCTTTCGTGGTCAAGACTGGCAGGAGGAGTGATAGTGGAAGAAGGGGCACTGGTAACTGAAGAGGGGTTGGAGCTTGCAGCAGCAGAGCTAGAGGCAACAGTAGAAGAAGCGGGCTCACTGGAAGAGGCAGCAGCGGTGCTTGAGGAAGAAACAGGGTCACTAGAAGAAACAATTGTGCTTGAAGATACAACAGCAGCACTTGAAGAAGCAGCAGCTGATGAGGTAGATGGAGCAGCAGTGCTAGTAACAGTGCCAGTAGGCGCAAGAGGGAGGTTGCAGAGCTTAAGGGACTCTTCAAGAAATTTACTGTAAGCGTACCACAGCGCAGCACCACACTGCAAGCAAGGGTGAATGAGCTCTGTGTACTTGCTGTCTGAAGCACAAGTACACTCCTTGGTAGCATCGGAGGAATCACCGCCACAGTTTCTCCACTCCAAAATAGCATTACCACAGAAGGAATGGCACTCAACGGTGCTACCAGGAAGCTGGGGGTTGGCCATAGCTTCAGCAAAGGCCTCGGGCATGGCAAATCCAAGCACACTTGAGGTGAGCATCAGAGTACCTCCAATAATAGATGTCTTTGAAACCATTATAAAATATTAAGGGAAGTTGCAAGTTTCAAAAAGAATGGAAAGGAAATGAGTGTAATCTGTTTACAAAAATAAAAAAAAACGAATGGAATATAAACAGGACACCCTCTTAAAATGATTAATAAAACTTCAAGAGAAACAAGAAACTTGACGAGAGAGAAAGGAAAAAGATCTGATAAAACAAAAAAAAGTTCATTGATTTTCAAGGAACTTGAACCATTTTTATATTTTGAGAGCACATTGATCATAGCTTTAACTAAATGGGAAATTTTTGGATTTTACGCATAAGAGGTTGCATATCAGGAGCTGTTTACATGTTAGTGTAGGATTCTTATAAGTAGCAAATATATATACAAAGCCGGCCATTCATGGAATTGCAAAAACTTGAAAACCAGCATATAAAAATTAAAAATTAAAAAAAAAAAAATTACAAGGCCAAGACCCAATTGTAATCTAGATCAGTCTGCGTTTTTCAAAAAAAAATCTCTGGGCTACTCTTTTTGGAAACCTTTACATCTTTTGGGGCATGGCTATACAGTTAAATAAGGTTTTATGTTACAATTTTATAGTCCCGAAGGGGCACCCACCACAGTTGCGACACACTACATTCGTGGAGGATGTATATAATCAAAAGAATCTCATCTGATTTACTCTATTGGGAAAATTAATTTTTCAGTTCGTCCAATCCCTTGCCGTGACTCGTTGGAAGAGTGGAAAGGCCTCTGTCTGACAATGAATTTAACCATGGGTTTGCAGATGTGGGTTACCTATAGATTTATTATTGCTAGTTTGTTTTTAAAGGAGGTTTTCATCTTTCTCCCTAAAACTTTTAAATTTTTTGTTGTAGTGCATGCTAAAAATCTTCCTAAATGGCCTTGAAAACAATATAGAGAGCACCCAAAATCGCCATAAAGAGCAAGAGTAGAATTACCTGCTTGGAAAAGAAGAAAAAAAGGGTCTTTCTTGAAAAAAACCCTTTATTGAAATTCCAACACAAATACAGTATAAAGATACTTCGAATTAAATTTTTATCTTAAAGTTGCCAGTTATTCAAGCATAATATTTTTCAAAGAAATTGATTGCCAGTGTGGTAATACACTTCGAGATTCCAGTTCAGCTACTAATTAGAACATCTTGCAGTATAAAATATTATTTGTGTATAAATTTAGCTAAGTGGCTTAATACTGGTTGTCTGGAGAAGCAAATAAATCTTTTAATTAAGCATTCTTTGAGTAGCGAGCATTAGTAAAAGATCTTATTAAAAAGATAAGTATTTAAAAAGTAATCTGTTTTTTAACGAGAATGTATTAAACTAAAATTCCATCAATATTTGTTAGTCATATTATATCTGTTTTCGTACTTTTTGGCTGTAGAGATTTGTATTTAGGTTAGTTCAATAGTTCTGTTATACCCACACCGATAGTTTAAAGTAACGCCTCTACAATATCAATCTTTAATTGAAGCAATAGGCGATTTGCTAGTGGTGAAGCTTCAAAGTTTTCCTTTAGACCATGGAATTAGCCTTTAAGAACTAGGAGTCATCTAATATTAAAAGCTCACAATATGTGCTAGCAAGTTACTGAGGCAATCTCTTTTAAGATGTGATCTAAAACGGAACTCCTTTAAATATGTTTGGTTATCTTTGTTAAAAACGATTGTGAGTTTTCAAGACAACAAAGATATTTATTCTCTAGTTTTGTAATTTAACCAGATTCCCATTCAGAGTTGTCTTCTTAGGATGCCATTTTTGATTTTTAATTCGTTTTATAACTATTTGATGTAAGGACAATAGACAGATCATCTATCTATCTGTTCTCTATTTATTTGTTTATGGAAATAAAAGGACTCTGGCTTACTCTTTATGCCTGTATTGCAGATTTGCATCAATGAAAGTTTTGCAAACAAAAAGGAATTCGTTACGGCACTCTGCACTTTTTCTGAAAATAACTTTTGTCAGTTCTTTGGGGGATATTTTTGAAGGGTGAAGAAAAATAACAGGTTTTATATGAATAGATAGAAAAAGATTTTATTGTTTTATTATCTGGAAGTTACAAAATGAAATTAACAAGTTGATATCAAAAGAATCCACATAGCTCCAACGTATATCTCACTGGTTGTTACAAGGTAATATTCTCAGAGCGTGTACAGGGCTTTATTGTTTGATGGCGCCGAAACATGTTTTTTCAGTTGTTATTTGTTCTGTAACTTTTCAAATTAGTAGTAATTCAAGTGACCTACCATAACTGGTTATGAATCTCTTTTATTCTTATCGCGACGTAATACAAGTCTAATGCATTTTCTGATCTAGAGCTCTTATTACACAGACAGTATACTTGGTGAAATATTACACTAGCAAAACTTTCAATGAATGTGGGTCTCTTCGCCCCAATCTTGGAGGCACAAACGTATTTAAATGACCATAATACAATCAAAAATCTGATAGAGGCCTCAATGCAATTAGAAATATTCTATTGAAAAACGTGAATCTAATCTTTTGAGCTTAGACGTTGAGTCATTACTCCTGGATTCCTTAGGAACCTTGCAGAAGTTTGATTAGGAATGAACTGGTTTAAATAAAGTGTTATGTAGGTTGTGCTTTTATAAAATAGTCGGTAGTAAAAGCTTGCTAACGATAGAAAACTTTAAAATCTCAGTAATTATAAATGCACTATTTTTTTCTAAAACGTTCATGCATTTGATTATCTACGGGAATTTGAAAAAATAAATTGCCAAGCCATACCAACGAGCCTATCAGATTATTGCTAGCTTAACTAGTGCTATCAAAGTAACATGTGCATTTAGGCTGCCCCCATCAATTTTTAGGAGGCCTTTTGGATTTTTTTTTTGCAAATTATAATTGTTATGGCTATGTTGGTTTTTAATGTTTTGAGATATATTGGCTATAGTCTCAGCGGCAGAGGTTATCCGTTGTCAATGACCTCACTGAAAATATCTGTGTTTCCTAATACAATGTTAAAACTAACCACCAATATCATATATTTTTGGTTGCTAAAAGGTCTTTTTGATGCTCGCCCAAATAAAATTCTGAGCATTATTTGCATAGCTGAGGCAATTATTAAAATAAGAATATTTCCAGATTGTTGGAAATGAATTTGAATTGATCAAAAAATGCCTTTACTAAATTCTAATTTTATAGGGACTAATATGTTACCTGCACTTTGATGGCTTTATAGTCTATGTAACGGAGACTGTTTCTACTCAATACTATTAAATCTAAAGGGAGGGAGATGGTTGGATATCAATATATATTAATGCCTTGGAAGCCTACAGAGGACAAATAACACAATATTAAGTATCATAAGCTAATTGTAGGCATTAGTCCAGATGGGGGGTTATTAATCATGTCGATAATAGTTGATGATAGAAGAAATCCCCAGCAAGTACATTATATAATTGTAAGTTGGACTACCCACTCTTAAAGAGGAAATGCAGATTAACAAGACAGGATTGGCCTTTCTCATAGAAGAAAATCAAGACTAAGTTAATTTAACCAATATGGAGTGGTCGGAGTGACCTTGGCCGAGATCAATCTCAGAAATAAGATGCCTAAACTAATTAATTAAGAAATGTCCTAAGTCTTGTCTCAAGGGTTATATAATATGTCATTCCTAGACTTGGATCCTGATTAAAGCGTGCCCTAAGGTTTCCGTGAGGGCTCACCAATACATCCTCTGATATGAATAATCTTCTTAAGCTGAAAATAGTCGTTAAAGTTAAGTTATTATTGGCCATGAAGTAATAATATGAAATAGAATTGGAAAATATAATTAAAATAAATGGTAGCTGGGCTCTTCAGACCAGCTCCGTTATGGTATAGCACTTGTCTTTGAGCGACCTTCGTGTTGTTTTAAAGGCCTAAAATAATACTCTATAAAAGAGAGAATAGCAGGAGCTTAAGGGTGGTTTTTTTTTTTTGTACGATTTACAGAAAGAAAGAAAAGACTATATAACTAAAATTAAGTGATAGGAAGCTTCTCTAGCCTCGATCTTGGAAAAGCCAACGGTCCCACCATTTTGATTGTGGGTCTTGGCAATGGCAGCATTGATGTCATCGAGGTACTTTTTTTTTTATCTTTTGGGAAAGATTGAGAGTCAAGACATGGTCAGCGGTAGAAGAAACAGCGGCAGAAACCGCAGCAGCGGAACTTCAAGGTTTGAGCTCTACAGTTTCTGACAAAATACCAGTTGATACATGGTCCCTGATTTCGGTAAGACCAACTTCAGTTTCAGGCTCCTTAACAAAAAGAAAAAGAAAAAAATTCCGCATTATACCCCAGTAATGGTAGCGACCAGTAAGCATTGTGCATATATGACTTTGAATCTATCGTTGTTTTACATCTATCTTCAGAAAAGACAATGGTCCGGCAATAAAAACCCGTTGCATTAAGCTTAAGCGACCTCCTATAAATAGCTGAAAACTTTGAAATGAAACAGAGTACAAAATAAAGCACGCAAATAGAGGCTGATTCAACATGTACTGGAATAACTAGCACGTTTGTCTTTCAAGAAAATTAGGTTTCCAAATTTCAGGGCTTGAGCCCAAGGAAAATATATATATTTCATTCACTCACTACAAAATTCCTGGCCTTCAAAGAATTTTAATATATTTAAGCCTTCCCACTATACCAAATCATACCTCAATGACTTGTCATATTGTATTTATACATATTGTCAATTCTGTTTTTTTCCTTATTGTTTTTACTTTAATATATAAACAAATCAGATAGCTTTGTGCACTGAGCTACAAGCAAGACCCAGAAAGAAAAACAGAGATTGGTATAAACCCAGTCTGTTTATTTAACGCGCTCAAACACGTAGATATAAGCGTACTTTTTCATCTCTGCGATCTCACCGCCGCGGACTACTTTCTCATCGTTAAACAGAACCCAATCCTCCTCGCCGTTTTCGCCAATGGGCTTGCGGATGAAAGCCACGTAGTGGCCGGCATGGATGCTACGGCCCTTATGACAAATTATGGCCTTGAGTCGGTAGTTAGCCGGCAACGATGCGTCACCGCGGGGCTGAGACTCTGGTGAAACATCATCCAAAATGGTATCGACTGTTTGCTCATCCTCACCAGGGTCAGTTGGATTGTTAAACAACCATTCAACAGCTGCCTCAGGATTTCCGCCCGTCTCACGTAATGCTTTGCGAGCTTGTGGGGCAGTGAATCCCATATCCTGAAGCATTGCAATTTGCTCCGACGAGGGCCCAGAGGAAGCGGAGTTACTGCCACCAGCAGGAATGACGAGAGGCTCATCAATATCAGGGTCCTCCATGTGCGCAAACAACCAGTTCATAGCTACCTCTGCATCAGGAGAATTGCCAGTGTGGTAAAGCGCTTTCTCGCAACGGGTCCGGGGGAAACCCATAGCTTCGAGCCCAGCAAGTGCCGACTCGTTGGGAATAAACTTGTTGGAGTCCTCCTCCTCGTCCTCATCATCTGAAACAACTTCCTCGTTGTCGGGTCTTACGGACAAGTACTTGTCAAGAGAAAAGATCTCATCTGGAACATTGACAGGAATGTCCAGCTTAGTAGGAACCCAATTAATGATTTGAAACCGTCTAGCATTCACAACGAGAACATCAGGGAATGTATGAAATCCAACATTCTTGATCGCGCCAGCCGACTCGCCACAGGACTTACACTTGTACTCGACATTTTCAGGAGCCGTATAATTGTCTAAGCATTCCTTCAATTCCACTGTTTCATATGTGGGCTCTGCGCTTTCGTCTGTCTGGGGCTCCTTTCTAGCAGGGACTGGAATAGAAAGATTTTCCTGATCCTCAGTTCTGTATCGAACTTTATGGCAGTTCTGGCATTCTAAACGCTGCTCGAGCTGAAATTCAAATATCTTGGTCGGGTCGTGCTCTTTCTTGGCCTTGGAGTTTTCTGAGATCTTAGTCAACAGATGGATCCAAAACTCAAACGCATCTTGCTGTCTCATGGTGGAGAATTCTTCATGTCCCTTGCCAATAAGATGCTTAAAGGTAAAAGGCTGGATACCTCTTTGGTGTGCAGATTCATTAGAGGGAACGGAGTATCTACCAGACAAAAGGCCGTCAGCAAGCTTCTTAAGCTGTAGGTCAAGGTCGTTAGCTGGATCGGCCACCAAATCCAGGGTCTTGGCCGCTGGATCATAGTAAGTTTTCTGGAACTCTGGCAGCGAAAAGAGGACCTGGGATACAGATGAGAGGTAACAAGAGTTGCCTAAGTTTTTCAAGCCAGTCAGCTGAGGTCCGTAAATTGGCTCCAACTCCTTGCCATCATCTGTAGACATGCTAAAATCCCACTTCATATTTTGTTCTAGTTGCAGCTCCGTCAAACTCTTCTCAGTCTTCTCGGCCTCCGCAATGTTTATTCCCCAATGTGCCATATGCTTGGCCAGCTCAGGATCCTTAATTTCATCAGAACACTTATAGCAAAACACGTCTGCGGAGCCTTCCGGAGTGATAGAGCCTAGCTTTACAGAAACTTCGTGTTGTGTCTCGTCAAAATGAGCCAGACCATGGGAATTGCCACCGACGCCACCGAACTGTGCGCGGCCGCAACCCAGGTTTCCACAAACCAAGCAAAGCCAGAGATTTTCATTCAAGTCACACTTGGAACAGTGAGATAAAGATTGCTGCTTAAGGGCCGATGCCTCTTGCTGTTTGAGGTTGAGAATATGAGTACAGGGCTTGATGTCTTGTTCCCATTCGTTGATCTCAATCTTCTTTGTAGCAGATAGTGCTGAAAGGACGCCGTCAACAACAGCTTGAAGATTTCCAATAGAAGTGTCGACAGGATGGCCCTCGAAAAGAAGGTCCTTGACAAATGTCTCGGTGTTGAAGTGGTCTTGTTCGTTGTCGTCACGGACCACCAATCGCGCAACCTTCGGAGGCGTTTGTTCTCTCTAAATTTTGTTAGCGATGTATTCAGACATAGGGCCTTATCGTCTATTTGTAGCAATTGCGTTCAATACTTACATCCTTCTTAGGCTTGGGTGATCGCTTGACGTTCAGGAAAATAGAATGGCCTGTCGACTCTTGATGTAATTTAGTGTAATTATGACTAGGATCCGGTGAGTAGGACGAAAAGCATGACAAACACACGTCAAGGCCATATGGAGAGTCCTATCGAAATGAAAAAAAAAAAATTGTTAGATCTCAATGATTGCGGGGTGTGTTTAATGTTATAGAGGGGTGGTGCATACCGGAGTGTCAAAACAGTAGGAGCAATCATCCTTGTAAACCAGTTGAGTAGGTCTAGGGGGCGAAAGGTTAGCGCTAAGAATATGTTCTTCTAGAGACATTGCTATTAATTAGATCTGGGTGATTAATTGATGATTGAAGATATCGAGTATTTACGATTGATGTGGAGGAGGAAAAAGAAAGTGAAATTTGAAAGAAGAAAAAAAAAACATTGTTTAAACACAAAAAATTTCATATCAGTAAGCTACAAACAACAGCACCTTAAATTTATTTCATCAAAGCATAGCCAACATCGTCATGATTTAAAATCTAGTTACGTTCCAGCACTTCGGCAACCTTGCGAGACACGCCAGGCTTGTTATTACTTTTAAAGTATTCAACAGTTTGCTGCTTTGTGCCCTTTGATAGCACGCTTAAGACCTCCTGCTCAGTAGGAAGGCCAAATTTGTAAGGATAGTCTAAAAAGTCTTCACCGTTGATAAACTTAATGTCCGGGGAGGGCGAGTTCGCCTTGGTAGCCAACATAACGTCGACATCCTTTTGGGTGATACTCTCGATCTTGGCAGGGATATACTTGGGGATGCGGGCAGGCTTAGAGATGAGTTTAGCTGAGACACCTTCGACGAAATCATGGTGGTACATGAAGTTTTCCGAAAGTCTGTACTCCTTATCAAGAGCCTCAGAGATACCGAGAGTCTTTCCCCGACGAAGAGCCTGTAAAGTAACAGCAACGCTTGTGGGAGATCTGGCAAGAATGGTTTTCTTGCTAGCGATAGAAAACTCAGAACCATTCTTTTCAAGCTCTGCCACTACTTCTTGAATGGTGTTTTTTCCAAAAACACGATCAATAAGCTTGCGGGTCTCACCGCCTAGCGAAAACTTGTATCCCTCGGGTGCATCGGCCTGGAACTCGTTTAATACGGAGTTGACAAGCTCGAATTGGCTGTCGGAAGACGAGTTGGCGGTAGCCTCGGCCAGGCGCTTCTCCAATGCGGGAAGTCTATCCGAGGGTATGTAGTGCGTAGCAATACCAGCGGAGACAACATCGTACCCCTTCAATCTGGCCGAGGTCAGCGCAAGGTAGGTACCAATCTCACCGTCAAGTCTGGACAAGAAATAAGTACCACCCACGTCGGGGAAAAAACCGATATCAGTCTCAGGCATAGCAAACAAGGTCTTTTCGGTCGCAACTCTAAAGGGTGCGTGCACGCTGACGCCGACACCACCTCCCATCGTGATACCATGCATCAAAGCAACATATGGCTTTGATAGTGTAGCAATAAGCTGGACGAGCAAGTATTCATCTCTAAAAAACGTAGTAGCATTAATAGAGCCAGCTTCTCCATCCTTAGTAATACCGCTAGCAAGGGCAGCAACATCGCCACCGGCACAGAGAGCCTTACCTCCGGCGCCCTTAAGAACGATAGCCTTGACGGAGTCATTTTTCACATATTCAAGCACATTAGGTGTGAGTTTGTCAATCATTGACTGGTTCAGAGAATTGAGTTTCGAGGGACGGTTGAGCTCAATTATGCCAATACCTCCATTGGTGGCGAACAAGACGTCGTTTTCTGTTTCATTATTACTCTGAGTGTGAGGGGTTAGTCTGACTGAATCGGCATGAATATCGGTGAAATACTGGGCTTGAACTTACTTTGGCCTCCAACATTGAAAGAGGCGGAAGCATTGAATTGTTGATTTTGGCACGAAGAGGCATTTGCAAATGGGTTGGTAAAGCTATTGATTAAAGGGCAGATAGAAAGAAAAAAAAACAGAGAAATATTATGAGAAGGGGAAGAAGGAAAAAGACGAGATGTATAAAAAAAAAAAAGAAGAGATATATGAAAAAGCCGATTCGCCTCGAGACAACTTTTTGGGTTTGAAGGTTACTAACGAGACCTTCAATACTAATAGCAGTAACCACTATAATACCGATTTATCGATACCAATACTGCAAGTCCGTTCCTCCTGCCGAATCAGAATTGCCGAGATATGAAGTTATAGAAAGCTTCAATGCTACAATAATAAGTAAATTTAAACGATATGTTTAACCCACCTTGGAAGGTATTGAGGTTAGCTAAGGCTTCTGATAGTGAAGTACGCTGCCCAACCCCAGTTTTAGTCAAAGCACATTGCAGTATGAATCATGTGATATGGGGTAATATGGACAATATTGATTTGCTGGAACGGTCCTTCAAGATCTGAGTATGCAGTAAAGGGCACACCAGCTCCTGTGAGAGCAAAATGTTCGAACCCAACGGTCTACAGATGTTATGAACCGAGTTTAATATTAATTTGTACCTTGCCCTAGCTTATTAGCCAGTACTAATAGTTGAGACTTGAAATATGGTCTAAATATCACATGTATCATTAGTAATAATGTGACTCAGTCAATTGGTTTTGAGCTTTCTAACTTGAGAAATAAAAAAGAGAGCTGCTCTGGTAAAGATTATACCAATGTTCGATTCCCTCGCAGGCTTTGGTGTTCTTTTGTCTTGCGATGGCTAATAGGGTCCCCAACTTTAGTGTGATTTGTGATTTCGTTTGTGGTAGGAAATCAATGGCTCATACTGAACCCCCGATAAGAATGCTGCAGCGGGAAGATAAATGAGAAGGGGGTCAATTAGTTTTGACATCTGCGTTACTACGTCGGATAGCAACGCGTGCCAGCAAGTCTGGTTTTTTCTTCTTCTTTTGGAGTGCTTGAGTTGGAAATAAAGTAATAAGTAAAAAGAATGAAAACGATTGCCATCTTTCCCTCCTTGTATATACTTTCACTCCATCAAATTCTGATCATCAGAGGTATCTTCAGAGATATTTTAAAAAAAAAAACATTGACAGTATCTTACAACACTCACTGTATATATGGTAGTTTTTCACAGTTTTTTTTTTTACATTTGCATGTGCTTTGGATCATCGGTGGTTTGAAAAAGGTGCTATTATTAGTCGTGTCAGATCAAAAAAAAAAAAAAAAACTAACGTCTCCTGTGCAATGGCATGTAATGCCCAAAAGTAGAATAAATGGATGGATAGAATGAATAAAACAAACCCAAGTAGAAATACAATTGTTCCTTTAGAGATGATTTTGTTATTACATGTCAAAAAACCCAAAAGTACCATAGCAGGTTGCACTTTCTTAAGGAGTGTCCTTTGCATCCTGTAGAGCGAGACCTGTTGAGAAAAGGTTTCCCAAAGTTTGATTTCAGGATTTTTATTAATACAAAAAAGGATCGTGGAGCGGTAGCTACGTTCTTAGATGCTTTGTCGCAACTTATTTGCTGATGGTTCGCTTGATTATAGCAGCTTGTTGAGCTTTCACTCAGTGTTAATATCTGGTGTCGATCTACTGGGTGTTATGTATCACAGGTCTACCTTAACATATGGAATTATTCATGGAGAATTCGGCACCATAAAACATCTGAACTGATCATCTATTAAACCAGCTCTATACAATTGTCATGGGATATCTGTCAGATTTATGAACAGGTAGAAAAGGTACCTTCGGTTGTTGGGAGCGTTATATTTCAGTTACATGGAGTGTACTACCGGAAACCTAGATACATTCTACTTTTTCCCAACCATACAATATTCTGAAGAATACAACTTCAAAATCAATTTTCCTAACGAACACAAGTAATACAGACTAAAAAAAAAATTAGTGTATTTGATAGCTTGAGAGCTCCGAATCAATATTCTGTACACCATCCTCAGAATTCTGGCATGCATCAAGTCGTGCCGAGATAGATTCTACAAGCCTCTGTATATGTGCCTGATCTATACGTTCCCATGCTTCCCTGATTCGAGATTTGAAAATATCCAACTGTATTATTATTCAGCTCATAAAGATTAGAATAGATCCAATGGAGCTCATGCTTCAGAGTCCCTCCATACATGCTCAATAGGGTTTGGATCGGGATTTCAAGGTGGTCAATACATCACCCAATACCATACTTCTCGTGCTACTCTTCGGTTTTTTTGCAGTGTGTCCATGGTTTTTATTCTCTTCATATCGTAACATAAAGATTAAAAGTGTCTTGATTTCAAGGCTAATTGCAGAGGCTAGTTTTAACTCATGCCCCCCTTCCAGAACCGACAAAATGCGTGTCTCTTTGCAGTGTGTATAGATGTAAACTTCGGACACCGCTCAGAGCGCTATTTGCGGATATTGTGTCGGTGGAGGATTCTTCTAGCAGTGCTCACAGACATATGGTCTCCATCAATCTGTACAAGGGTCCGCCATGACGCCTTAGGAAACCGCCTAGCCAAACGAACTAAAAAGCGCTCTTCACGGTGATCCACAGACTTCGGACGCCCTGCAATGGGCCTGGACTTGAAGTCGTGGCGCTCCGAGAACCGTTTTATAATGCGGTAGATAGTTGGGCGACTGATATTAAAGCGCCGGACGATAACTGTCTTTTTTTCGCCAGCTACTACGTCTGCCCAAATAGCTACGCGTACCTCTGGAGAGAGGGGTTTAGTTTTCTTTTGGGTTCTGCTCATTTCGGTATCAAAAGCACATCGATTTGATATGCTGAAGAAATGTGGTGAAGAATTGAAGGTTGTTGTAAATTACGTGTAACAAGGTTTCTAGTAACACACTGTACTTGTAGGGACTTGGTACTTGAGACACATGACAGTATTAACCTTTACATAGGAAACGTAAAGCGCATGCTATTTTATTATACCTCTACTAGCAAATAGTGCTGGACACTAAAAAAAAAAAAAAAAGACTGTTCAACTCTATGGCGACTATTCATCTAACTCCTGTTTATAAGAAGCTATTATTGACGACCAACTGAATTGTACAAAAACTATGCAATAATATAATCTATGATAAACTATGAAAGGGTAGGTGAATTTGAAGTTGTCTACATAAAGCTGGCCCTGTCATTGATAAACCTGATTGTGAAAGTACTGTCTAATTCTCAAGCGAATTGCATCCGTCCATTTTCCAATCATCAGAATATTTCAACAAGATTGATAAGATTATCCAAGGATTGCTTACATTCATATTGTTTTTATTGGCTGGCAAAGTAAATGCCGGGTCTTACAATCCTGACCAATAAGCAAGCGTATAATTGTTATTACACACTTTTAATTTCCTATTCGAGGCATCTGGTCTGATTGATTAGACACCTTAAGACTGTGCTGAGGGCGGTTGCCACCAGAATTAGAAATTCCTGGCCAATAGGAAAATAATTATTTCAAAGCAAACTAAAATCTCCTAAAAAAACTTCCATGCATCTTCTGGAAAACCACATTCAAACCCCCGATTTCAATCATTCCCCGTCGTTATCAGCTCGAGGATGGACATGTATAAATGTAATCAAAAAGTCTTTTATTTTTCATATTTTTTTTTCCTTCTTTTTATCATCATCAAACAATCAGAGTCTCCTCTCTACCACTCAACTTCCAACAGCCTACAAATCAAGCTTCAGTTTTAGCATCTTGCTACTGCTCTTTTAACCTACAACCACACTACTCTTTTTTTAAAAAAAAAAAATCTACTTATCAACAATGGTTTCTTGCTGCAAGGGTCTTTCTGCCAACTGTGTCTGTGCTGCTGAAGCTCGCTGCTCGTGCGGCTCGCGCCCCGCCCGCCAGTGCACCTGCTCGCGCGCCTCGGAGGAAAACACCCTTAGCGAGGCCCGCTGCACTTGTGGCATGCGCAACGCCCAGGAGTGCACCTGTCACCGGGCTGCCCTTGAGAATGGGCTTAGAGACGGCGAGGTTGACTTCACCAACTCCTTTTAAGTCTGGCCACCGGCTGCCAATCTTTTAGTTGATGCCTTTTTAACTCTGAAGAGTTGGATGTGCAGAAACACGTTCTATATACTTGCATTGTCTTGTTTTTTATTTATTTGTTTTGTCTATTTATTGTTTATTGCATTTAATATATTGTTCTCTTATCCATACACACTTGTATAAGCCGCACATTGCCATCGTTTGACAAAAAAAAAATTTTTACAGCCGTACATTGAGGTAATTATAAAAAGTATTGTCTAGATGAATGCCATCTGTCAATGTAATCTGGTGCAAACCAGCACGAAGCCTTTTTACAAAGAAAAAAAGAAAAAAGTTCATTTTTCCCATACCGCGCCCAATTGTATGGGAAATGGTTCTTTTTTCCTCAAGGCCTCGTTTCAACGTTTTCTTGTAAGACTAATATTTTTTTTACGCACCAAGATGGGATATATATATTGGTACTTTGGTAATGTTTCATTCCTTTGAAAACAAGTTTCTCCCAGGAGTTTGCGTTTTATCTCTGCCATATATTGCCAAGAGCTTTTATACAGTTCAGGTTGGATGATAGTGTGTAGATTCATGCAAGGATAACTAGAGGTCATTAAAAGTAAGATCCTTTCAAACGCCATTGATACATGTTTTCTGATATAGAACCACATATTTGTAATATCCAAAAGGGTAGAAATAACAACTAGTGATTAGAGGTTGTAATCCGGATCTTTAGCAAATAAAATGTTGGTCAATAGGAATCAAAACCTAGTAGTATGGCATTGGTGGTTTTGTGCAGGCTCGAGAATAATGATAATAATAATAATAATAAAAAAAGACTAAAACTTTAAACCATAGCTTTGTTTACTGAACAATTAACCTCTACCATAGAGATACAGAAAACTCAAAGCAGAAATATAATAGCTTGTGCGCGTGCATAAAACAGCGTTTGTGAGTTTCCTCCTTGTCAGTGCACTTTAACTAGTGTGCCGTTAATTTAAAAAAAAAAAAATTGTAATTTTTATTTTTGGGCCATTTCCATCTCTTCATGGAAACAAGGCAACGACAAAGGACTCTAATAATCGTTGAAATTAGGCTAAGGTCCCAATTAGCCAGGTTCTGGATACTTGAAATTGGTTTGTTTTTTTGTTTTTTTTTTGTATTTGGCCGCAAAAAGGGAACCGGGAATTTCCACCGCTAGGACCCGTGCATTTGAAAAAAAAAAAAAAAAAAATTGACCAAGCAACTGTTGCCAGTGAAATCAACAAGACAAAATATTAAAATAAATAAATAAAAACATAATAATAATAAAAAGAATTGGCACGGCACTTTGGTATTCGCAGCCGCGTGCCGCAAAGTCCCAAAGAAAAAAAAGAAAACTTCCCCATAAAAGGCCCGACATCTGAACCCCAGGCAAGGCTTGTGCCTAACCCCATCTCTCGTAGCAAACTTGAAATTTCTTGGTTGCGCCAACACACAGCTAGAAAATGTAGTCTCTTGTTTCTTTTCTTTCTTTTTTTTTATTTAGTTCTTTATTACTTCGATGGGGAAGAAAAAAAAAAGGTTTTAATCGTTTTATCAGAGACTCAAGATTGGACGCTGGGTCTTTTTTTTTTCATTTTATAGATCTCTGAATTAGCTAGGGCATCAAGTGTATATATCTAACTATCAACAAAACAGTTAATAAAAAAAATTAAAAAAGATTTACACATTAAGACGAAAAAAACAATAATTTTAAAATTCAGGTCTTCTTTGTATGTCGTTTTTTGTTTGCAGCTATTTGATATAAGGACGATAAACTGATTACCTAGTTATCTACACATTATCGATCTACATACTGTAACACTGATTGATGAGACTGACAATGGTAACACGTTCAGCGCCTACAAGAGGATTCCGACATTCTGTAGCCATGTATACTCTCTATTCATGTATCATCCATCAGTACCCCCAGGGCAAATTCCATGACTCTGTCACCAACAGCAGTTAATTGTAATATCATTGCTAGCAAAAGTAACTTACTTCATATACTATTGACTTTTTTTCCCGCCTGCCCCCCAAATGCAGAGTGAAACGCAAGTTCAATCGGTGTTGCTAACCAACTGTGTTTTTTTTTTTTTGCAAACAACACCTTGTGCTGTTAAAGTGAGACTTGCGACATGGGCCTCTATCTCAAAGATGTATATCGATGCGTATACACTTTTTTTTTGTCTTCCTCCCAGCAATTGCAGGCGGATTAAAATGACGGTCCCAGTGATTGTACAAAAAAAATTTAATTTGGATTGCTTTACAGTTAAATAGCATATTGATTATAATTATAAATTATTTCAGAAAAAAAAAACAGACACACACACGCACATCAACAAAAAGGAGTGACTAGCTAAATAACAATAGTAGCAGTAAGCTAAATGACAGTAGTAATTACTATCTGGTTTTTTTTTTTTTTTCTTTTTCTTTTTTTTGGGGGTGTTAGTTTTAGTACAGGAAAGGTGATAATATAAAATTAAAAAAAAAGGTCGAAAAAATCAATAATAATTTGAAAAAAAATTATCATAGCTCAACTCATGTTCTGGCATCAACGGCAGGAGGGGCCTGGGGAGGAGGGTTGGTCATGTTCTCAGAGAAGAACGCCGTGGGCTGTTCTTGCTTTCTGCGTGACACGTTAAAAAAGCCGCGACCGCGCGGCTTGTCATGGTCGTAAATACGTTCAAACGACGACTCACGTTTCAGGGGCGAAGTGGACGATTCTTCGTTGCCGACCTTGTTACGACGGCCAAAGCTTCTACCGTTGGAGCCGCCGGTGCACGAGCAACAAAGCAGCGCAAATGTAATCATCAGCAACGCCGTCACAGCCCATGTAAAGGCAAACGCCTTCACACCCAGGTGCGCAGAGATATTGTTGTCAGTAAACGCATTGCGGGCCTTCACGAATGCGGCTGTCATCATACAAGAGGTAGCGGTACAGAAGAGCAAGGCGACAAATTCAATAAAGGCCGCGCAAGCAGCGCCGAAGCGCGAGAAGCAACCGAAAATCGATAAAACGAGTGAGAAAAACGTAAGGGGAGTGACAATGAGGTAAAAGGCAAAGCCAATCTTCGTCAGATAGTAGTATGTGTCTCTATTGTCAATAATGTCGGAGGGGATACCATTGGTGGTGCCAAAAGTGACCTGGGGCTGGAACGCAATGCCAGCAGTGGTAGAGGAGCAGTCGATGTTCTTACCGTTGGACGAGACACCGCAGTAGTTATACAGCGTCCAACGAACGGGGTTGGGAAGGTTATCTGCAATGGAATCTGTGTCAAACTCGAGGAAAAAGATTTCGTTTAGTGGTGTTGAGTCGCGGACACCCGCGAGTATAATAAAGAAAAGCATCACCAGAGCACTGCCTTGTGTTAGCATAACCGTAGTAAAATGACTATCCAAAGAAAAAATAAATAGGGGTTACTTACCCAGCCTGGAGAAAGAGCGCGATCGAGCTAAAGATGGGTTTTCCAGCCATTGTGTGATATTGTGAATGGGGAGTGTGAGATATGACGATGAGAAGAAAGTGGGAATAAGAAGAAAGGAAGAAGAAATAAATAAAATAAAATAAAAGAATATAAAAAAAAAAAAAAGACAAAAGAGACAGAGCAAAAAAAAAAATAAAATAAAAGAGACAACAATTTTATTAAGAGTTTATTTTTAGTATGTGGTCAGATTGTAAATTATGGTAAAATGTAGTAAATTGTGCTAAAGTTTCTGCTATGAGCCACACGCCCACCGACGACGCCCTGACCAAGAAAAGGATTGTAACTATGACAATACCAAATGGTACCAAATGCAATAGAGAAGTAGCTGTTTTTGATCTTTTAAAGTACGGTTTCTGCAGTATTTGGTGCTGTTGCTAGCCTACGGCAACAAGACAAAAGAGTCTTTTTGTCTTTGTAACCGAAAAAGAATGTATAAACTGGTGCATTGAAATGAAAATTTTCTCTTGCCAGCAGCACAAAACAACAAGATGGAAGTTTAAATAGAGAACAATTCAGCAGTAATTATTGTTGGTAGATTTACATGTTTTTTTTTTTTTACTTGCTGCGTTATAGGGCTGCTTTGGACCGATAGTTAAAAGACCCCAGTTGTTGACTGGAGGGCCTACGATCTGCACAAAAGTAGCCAACAGCATTCTAGAGCAAATCAGAGCATGTACAGCTCTTCTCAGATCCATTCCAACACCCAGGCCGGACAGCCAACCTGCCAATGGCGTATCTGAAATGAGCCTGGAAGCAAAGTAGTAGTCTTTTCGTAATTCTTTTAGTAATTCTTTTAGTAATTCTTTTTTGGGGGATAGGAATGAGCTTGTATTTTAGTTCTGGTGATCACTGGTGGATGACGTTGGGCTCGAGTGAGAAAACCAGGGCAGCACACTTTGTCCTGCGAATTCAAAGAGAGAAAAAAGCATTGATCATATGTTTTACTGATGCAGGCGTAGCAACTACATTTTTTCAGCGACTACAAATAACATGAGACTTATATTTTTCTCGTTGTCACTGATTAATGGGTACTATATAGGTCGATAACGACGACAGAAGGCTTTTTTTGTTCTTTTTGTAATTCCTTCTTGTGGAGTGCATTTGCCAACAATCCTCGTAGAAAATTATTACATTCAAGTAGAAAGGCACAAGCCTTTGTCAACAGAGTTGAAAAATGAATTTACACTGGTCTGGCTTTCATACGGTGTTATTGGACCTGGGGGATTTGATAATCACCAGTGCCCAAAAAGAACAAAACAAGCCAAATTTGACTATACCTCCAATTTAGCGGTGTTGGGCTCACCAAGAAGAGACGAAGATCCCTTCAGCTGGGCTATAGTAACAGGGTTGCCCAGGCTTGATCATGGGTTAACTTGTGTATACACGTGCGTAATACTAATAAATTTTTTATATTTTAAAAAAAAAATTTCTACTTTGGGGGGGGATTGTGTTCAGTGATTTTCAAACCGAGGACTCGAGAAAGGATCAGCTTCATTTAAACATGTAAGCACTTGGTAACAATACAGCCCATTTTGGGGTTTTAAACAAGGGCCTGTTTTCCTTTGAAGATTTTCATTCTGACAATTGCATAAGGGTTGGTTTATTGTATTTATTTAAATTTATTTTATTTCAATTTATTTCAATTTATTTTATTTTATTGTATTTTATTGTATTTGATTTTACTTGTTTATTTTGCAAACAATGCTATGATTTAGCCTATTTATTTTTCCTTTTAAAGCAACAAGGTGCAGCGGCTCACTACCGAATTTAAACAAAATGAGGCAGTTGCCACAACAACCAGCGTTTTTTTGCGTTTAAACAAAAAAACAAAAAAAAATTGGTTGCCATGGTGATGACTTGTAGACGTCACTACCCTTACCCATTGCCTAATTGAGCACAAACGCAAACAATAGGTTTGAATCTAGGTGTGGGCAAGCTTGGACACAGTCTGCCTACACGTTGCTGCCCCCCAATGCGCATGTATCACATGAAATAGTGAGTCCAATCACCAAGCAAAATAAAAACAATAAAAAAAAAAAAAACCTTTGTACTTTGAATTATAAACAAGCACCATCCAACAGCAGCTTGTGCTAGTACGCAACGTGCCCCTGTGATATCTGCACGGTAAAGATTTGAAAGTAGCGTGGACCTTTTTTTTTTTTTTTTTGGACTGGTTGACAGCTGCAGTCTTGGAAAAAAAAAGATTTTTTTTGAAACGGCCCTACACGGTCCAACCGTTAGAGCCACGCCGAAGATGGAAACGCAGCGACCCGCAAGCAGATCGCAATCACCGACTACTCCTGTATGGCCCAAAAAAAGATTTTTGTGGCCTCCCACGGGATTCTAGTTGTGCAATATGTACACAGATTTACCCACAATAATGTGCCACCATCAACACTCTTTGCCGCTATACGTGTTTCTTCTGTATACCTGGCAATTACAAAAGTTGTGTTCTGAGATCAGACGTTTAATTGCGCCTCGGTGCCAAATGGTTGCAACGATTTGATGTAATGAACGGATTACCTATCTCGGTGCCAACTGCAAGAGAGGGCAGCTGACCCTCATCCACTCATGGCAACATAATGTAAAGGTAGGGTAATTATGGCGGCCTGCTGCTAACTTTAATTTTACTAAATACTAGCACTGTGGGTCACTCTAATGGGAAATTTGTCTTATGGCAGCTATTTAATGAACCATTGTGAATTCCTGACAACCGCCTGGGGGACAACAAAAATGACAATATGAGCTAAACTCAAAAGTTCGTAAAAGTTGACTTGTGTAGGAAGAATGCATGAATTCAGTGTATATTTATATATATTTGTACATTTTGAACGAGCCAGGCTTGGTTTTATCACCGTGAACATGAGATTCCAAAATGGCCGCTTGGGGGATACTATAATGGATAGCTGACACCACTTGGCATGTAACAATTCTGAACTTCTTTCAATTTTGTTAGTTACATGGTGTATATGCATATGGACACAAAGGTAGTAACCACAAAGAAATCAGTCGATGATATATCATTGAGGACCTCTTCAAATACGGTGCTGCTTGGAGGGGAACCGGTGGTGTGAGTAATATTTGTTTAATTACCTGTACCTTTTATCTGCTGACGGCTAATCCTTATTTTTTATTTTTTTTTTTTTTTTTTGCATAATGAGTGCATGGAGAAAAGCTGGATTCCAAGCTAGTTAAAAGGCCGTTAATCGGCCACCCAGTCATTGATTTACAACCGGATCCAACGTGGTGGTATGCTTGGCGAAATCGATACGACGGAAATTAATATTCACCGATGCTGCTATACTTGTGGAAGGGATGATATGAAAGCAAAGAAAAATACAAGCTATTGCAACCACCACTGCTAGTTAAAACATAAAACTGATGTAAATAGATCTAGATGAACCCCGGCCGCGCAATCCCTGTGTCAATAAGAATATTCAAGTAATTTAGCTCTATTCATTGAAACCAGCTGCTTATTTAATGGGCCGGATTCCATCTTATCATACATTTGATAATACCGTTGATCTGATCATTATCTTGACGCTTAGATAGTGAATCTTGATACATTAGACTTACAAGGAGCCTAAAATACTGGAAACAAACATCTAAATATAAAATGTAGTCAAATCAACCGTCTCTTTCTTGGAATTGTGGAATCAAAATCCATGGGTTTCAAGAAATAAATAAGACCTCAGTCAAGGACCTGAAACAAAACCAGATCAATAATCGGCATTAACAAAACTGCAACTGTACTGTGGGTGATGGCTATTTAACGTTGGTAAAGCTACCAACTTGAGTCTTGGGAAAGCCAGTTTATAACTTTTTTTAAGAACCAATTTTTTTGGCAGGTCAAAAAAGAGAATAAGTGATATATAATCACTGTTAGCAACAAAAACATATCCTTGCCAAATTTTGTATAGATAGATATCTAGCAATGCAATGAAAAAAAAATCAATCTCTCTAGAGTCTTGTGTTTTGATCAGATCATATCAAACGCTAGACCAATGATTTACAAGTTGAGAATATAGAGGTCATTATAAAAGCAGATCAAACCTTAAGACACAATTCATGTCAGTGGGGACACAGAATCAGGGCCGTTGGATCAAAAAGTAAAGATATCGCAGACAATTCCTTGTATTTGGTCAATATACCAGAGCTCACAACCGCCAATTGATCACATTTTGAAACTTCATTTTGTATCAACCAAATTAGTCTGAGGTTACTACAAGCAATGCTGACAAAAGCCTTTGTAAACTGACACGTTTTACAGCTTTGTAAAGACCAGGGGATGTCATAGCTGTAGCATATCTTATTCAAGTGCCGTATAAAAGTCCTATTGCTGGTTTGATAAAATGGCCCTTAATAGAAATATGTTCCATCCAGGCTTGTTTTGGGTATTACAGTTGCATGAGGAGATGTGATATCTACGCTTATGGAGCCTCTGGCCAGGGCTTTTTTTTTGCTCACTGTTAGACCCATGTTATTACTGTTGACACTAAATTCCTTTTCAAGTGCTAAGAAATTGATCTCTTTTTACTATATCTACGCATTCATAACTCTACAGACCGTTTTACGTGGACAGTTTTCTACATGGTAAAGCAGGATCAAAACCGGGCAGCATTGGCACTGCCCAGGCTCAGACCCTTTGCCAGCCTTTAACTTAATCTTAAAGTGAATATATGAAAAGTCGGTGAGGTCTGTGACGTTTATCCCGGCACTCTCTCAGAGTCTTGCCGTGGGCTCGGCCTACGACGCTATGAGTCATTTGAACCAGTTGCCCTCCCGAATCCTGGAA
Source organism: Geotrichum candidum (assembly GCA_013365045.1). NCBI lineage: Eukaryota > Fungi > Ascomycota > Dipodascomycetes > Dipodascales > Dipodascaceae > Geotrichum > Geotrichum candidum. Next base: position 75,829 of record QQZM01000021.1, on the reverse strand, counting down.
TAAGGAGTGCCCTCACGCAAAATAATAAAGCTAGGCTCCCAATTCGAGATAGTCTGTGAATGTTTTATGGTTATATCATCAAGGGCTGATAGAGGTAATGACGAAATGGATTAAAGCTTAATTCCGCGTGTACCGGTATTACAACAGTACGAACGTAAAAAAACAATAATAACAACAACTATGGACTTGCATGTCCAAGCTACAGCTGCACATGTATACATTAATATTGCCGTTTTTGAGGACATTGGAAAACAATTTACCATGGTTTGCCGAGACCACAGTTAGTGTACTGTTGCATTGTGTACCCTAAACCTATGAGGGATTTTGACACTACGAAAAAAAAAAAAAAATACAAAATCTTTTTTGACATGTTGGAAAAAGACACAAAACGGGCAATGGTGCTGTACAGAATATTATTTACACTTGATGCATCGAATTTAACACAAGCGTTGTAAAAATAGAGTGGCTTATATTATCAATATTATTATTTACAACCCTTTGATATTTTTTCGACCGTGCCACTGAGCCGAGGGAATTTTATTTTATTTTTTGGGGAGCTTTTTCCATGCATGGAGAGAAATTCATGTATGCAATAGAAAATTTTTTTTTTTTGAGAAATTGCCAAGGAAGAAAATAATAAGCAAACACAGAGAAGCGTTTTTGTTAATGGATTACAGCGGGCCAGATCTAGATTCTTTTGACCGAGCATCTTGCGATGATACATATATACGACTGAGACACATGAAAAGAGGCAACAAAAACACCTGCATCACATGTCAAGGTGGCTGAAGCAGAAAGATAGCCATTTGAATTGCAGAATTTAGCGGGCAGGCAAACTCCGGTGGCTGCTCTGCAGGTGTTTTCGAGGCACAATAAAAAATCACAATGTCTCCGTAGCATTGAATACAATAAGATACTGGAGAAGGGAACACTGGGGGATGGGCACTGAAAATGCGATACACAGAGAAGGTACGGGGGCTGCCGCTTTGATGTTTTGACAATGCCATTGTAACAGGTTGGAAAACTAGTGTAACTGAAAGCTAATGATGACGCAGCACTGAAGCCGTCGAACAATGGCTCTACCAACATGGCTGCATTACACAATAAAGTGTTGTAGTGTTTGAGTACAAGAATCACTTAATTATGCTACGGTACTAGGTACTCAATTTTTTGAATTCAGGCAAAACAATAGAAGTTTATAATGTGAGCAACCATGAAAATGACAAACCCTGTACACGTATACCGATCAAGATCTATGACGGCTTGTGTAGTCGCCGTAGATTGGCAGAATATGAATCAGATCCCTTGACAATCTGGGGCCTCTCCTACGTCATTTCGAGTCTATTAAGGTTGCTGCACAAGATCCTAATGCTGATGTCATAAAGTCTCTATTGCAAAAGAGCTACACTAACGGAGGGGCACAGCCATTATACGACACTGCAATGCTGGACTTGCCTTTATGACGGAAGAAGGTATTTATTTTCACATGTCAGAGACTGGAAATATAAACCAATAAACAGTAACAACACTCAAACGGAACACCGCTGTCCAAAACCGAAATGGAATAGATACAAAAAAAAAAAAAAAAAAAATAGGCCAGCGATTGTAAAAAAATAGTTAAATTAATTTATTCGCATCTGGCATTCATATGCAATAGCGTACAGACCAATATACACCTGAAAGAAAAGAAAAAAAAAGCAGTAAATAAAATAAGCTTGGCTTTTGACCTTTTTCGTGTTTAATATTATTATTTTTTGAAAATAGCGAGAAAACACAAAAAGGGGATTAAGCGATGACTTTCTTTGCCCAAAGGGTCGAGATTTGTGCCAGATTTGTTCATGGCAAGCCTAGCGTGCAGCCTTTTTTGGGGGAAGCCAGCAAGGGCTATAGCCTGGCAGTTTTTTAAATTCATTTGTTGGCCAACAGGGTATACAGATACAAACCTGTCAAAACAAAAAAAGAAAAAAAGAAAAAACTACAAGAACACTCTATACCCAACCTATAATCAATTATTATGGCGTTTTCTTTAGAATCAACTATGGCTTACCATGACGTTACCTGTACGTCATAAATGGGGGGGGGGAAGAAAACTGGTTGCTCGGGTATTTCTTCGTTGGTGTGTATGCCTTTTCTCCGTTGGACTATTTCCCAATCAGTGTGTAAAAATAGAAACATGTCGTCGGCTAAGCCCGTTTAAGCTTAGCGTATAGACGCAGTCCATGCATAAAAGAAATGCACGTACAGGGGAGTTCCAAATATACATTTTCCGCTACAGTTTAGGTGTTTATGCGACAATAAGAAAAAAAAACTGTGGGCCTTGCCTATTTTGGTAGTTTCTGGAAACATTGAATTGTTGGGTGTGAAAAACCAAAAAAAAAAAAAACGTGTTGGTATTTAGGCTTTGTTGCACAGCCCACATTAGTGCATGTAACAACGCTGACATGCGCGAATACTTTTTTTTTTAATTTTTTTTTTTTTAATTGCCGAGATACGCGTGCACAGGCAAATTCATGTACCCTCATGATTGTGCGCTGCCATAAGATAAAGTTGTACTAGATCCCTCTTCGGCCTCTTCTCTTCCCTTCCGACAGACTGAATAATATTAACTTTTTTTTTTTTTTTTTTTCCCCTTTAACAATAGTATTGTATTATTCATTTAGACTTTTAGGCTTTGGGTAGAAGACTTTTTTCTACGTCTAATTTACTTCTTATTTTTCTATTTTGTACAATTCGATATACTGTGACGTCAATGTTGTTCCCTTTTTCTTTTTTTTTTTTTTAATTTATTTTATCTGGTTTATACTTTCGCTTTCAATCTATTATACCATCTCGCTTTTGTCATCATTTAATTTCCAGAACGTTACTACAGTATCCGTTTTCCATTAGCCTTTACTATTACATTTCAAGTAGTCCCTGCCTCTCTGAGCTGCCAATACATTTAGTTTCTCTTTTTATCTTTCTGTTTTAGTTCTTAAGCTCTCCCCCACATGGAAACTACTAACTCAATTTATTTACTTTCCCACCAGTTTTGTCTTGCTCAATTTGTTGATTAACTCTTGCCAAATTGTAAAATTTTTTTTTTTTCCCGCTCGTGAAGTGGATCAGTCCCCCCTCTCATTGGGGATTCCATAGTTCCAAAAATACATTTTTCCTCATTTTCTCCCCCTGGGATCTACGCGTGGTGATAGGCTCGGCACTGATGCTATTTCTGTCATTCTATGCGTGGAATTTGTCGAACGCTGCGTGTTCTATGAATAGGCCACAGTTCGTGATCTTCACTGCTCTCGTGCGTAAGCTTTCATGGTCTAGACGCGCTGACTAACGGCTTTTTTTTTTTGTGCTTGTTCCATGGAAGCTCTCATTACCGTATGCTGATTGGCCAGAGGGCTGGTTTTCTAACAAAAGTCTAAGCCCTTTGATCTGCAGCATTTTTAGAGTTTGGTCTTTTTCTTTTTTCTTTTTTCTATTGTTATGCTGGCGTGAATTTACAGTACGGTTGTGCTTGTTACCGTTCCATTAGTTCCATGCATGGAAAACTAAAAATAGAAGATTTGATCTCGATTAAACGTTTCTTTTTCTTTTTTTTGCACATTCTTGCATGCCTGGAACCCAAAATAAACTTTGAAAGCCTAAACGCACGACTATATATATTCTTGATCAGATCAGTTGTCAAATTTCAATTTTTTTTTCTATCTCATTTCTCAATACCATCATTTCTTATTACCAAGAAACAATACTGACATCATAGCCCATCAAAATACTTGAATTCCTTTAGTATAAATATTGTACCATTTCCAGTATTCTCTCATATTTATTCTCTTTTCCCTTTTCACGACCATTGCTTTGAGTATTATTTAGCAACGCTTCCTGCCCAGACTTTTCTTTATGCCTGGACACCCAAACAAGATTCGCCAGACATCGACTACCCCACCGCACCTAGCAGCTCCCATCTCCACCACCGGCCCAACCGCCCCCACCAAGCCAGCTTTTGCAAAACCATTAAACCTTTATCAGCGCCAACAGCCCTACCCACCCAACATGTACGCCGCCGTCAGTAATAACAACAACAACAACAACCTGTCACCATTCTACTACTACACTCCCACGACCCCGACGCCGTCGTCAAATCTTGTGTATTCCAGCAGCTCGAGCCCCCGCGATCTGCCAATCAGCCCTGCCACTATCTACGCCGCCCCCACGCCGCCCGTGCCGACCGCCATGATGGACCACGGGCTATACATTGACCCCGTGTACGCACAACAACAACACCAGCATAACGAATACATCACCTCCATCAAGTCCGTCAGCATGCCCATGATGTCGTCGCCCGTGGCCCCCACGGCTGGCGGCATGGACTTTAGCTGGATCACAACCGCCGACGGGTCTGTCCCGATCGCCGCGACCGCTGGCACCGAGAGCAACCCCGACTTTGTCGGCTACACCTGCGCCGCGCCGCAGTCGTTACCACCACAGCCACAGTACCCCTACGAGCCCGACACGCCCTCCAACTGGGTCCCCACGTCCACCTCGGCGTTTGACAATAGCATAGCCGTGGCTGCTGACTTGAACGACGACTTTAGCAGCGCGGGCGAGCTCACTGACGACGCCTACGACCACGACCACCAGGTTTACGACTGGTACGCGCTCGACGGCGCCATGCCGCTCTCGCAGCTCAGCAGCGACTGCTGCGCCACGCCCATGTCGACGGCCAGCACGACGCCCCTCCCCCAGTACCAATCCAGCAGCGCCATGACCAGCCTAGTCCCCTACTCCTCGGCGCCGCCGGCCCCACCCGCATCCCTCGTCGTCGACGACGACACCGACGTGCCCATGGAGAAAAAATACCAGTGCCAGATCTGCGGCAAGTACTTCCGGCGGGACCTGCCGCGCCACGTGCGCACGCACCAGGAGGAGGGCCGGTTCACCTGCCCGTTCAGCCGCGACCAGTGCCCCCACAAGCGCGGGCAATTCAACCGACCCTACGACTTTAAGAAGCACCTGCTGCACGGCCATTTCACGTTTGACGACCAGAAGCGCGTGCGGTCGTTCCGCAACCTGCGGTCCAAGCTGTCGTTCTCGGGCGTGTGCGGGTGCGGCAAGCGGTTCACGGCGAGTGACTGGCTCGAGCACCACGTGCTGGGGGGCCAGGATCGGTGCCCGCTGCTGATTGGCGTTGCGGCCGACCGCCTGGCTCGCAGCCGCCAGCGCCACAGCAGCCTTGACCACTGTTAAGGGATCATGGCCACGGGGCCTCCCCCCTCCATCATCACTGTTTATTTATCTCATACCTTGTTGTTGTTTTGTCAAAAATGACACCAGCCTTTAATTCTATACACTTAGAAAAAAAAAACATACTGGAATAGGTGCGTTTTTTCGAATAGGGAATCAATCCTACGCGCTCCAGATATATACTTACCTGCCCATGGCATTTTCATGACTGCAATGATTTTTAATTTAATTTTTTTTTGTTTGAAATTATTTTTTCCCTCTCTGTTAAGTAATAATGAATAAATATCTTTTTTCTTGTTTATGTTTTTACTTTTTTATTTTATTTATTATTTATTTTTAAATAGACCTCCTTGTATTTTCCCTTAATATATATAAAATGAGTGATATCGACAGATGGGGATAATATACTATCCATGCCAGTCGTATACCCGTGGCCAGCCCAGAGTCGGGGCGACAGAGATATAGCAAAGCTGGGTAGACATGCAGAACATATGTCTGGAATAAATTTTTTTTGTTTTTGGGAGATGAAAAAAAAAAGAAAAAAAAAACCAAGCTTATAGAAGGATCAGCAATCGTTGAAGGACCATCATGCCGGCCATCCGCCAACCAACCAGACAAAAAAAAAAAGTGCCATTGTCACTTCTACTAGTGCTGTTATCATCAGGGCGGCAGGACTCTCTTTGATCAACAAAAGACCCATTGAAAGGGCGCATCCACCCCTCCCAAAAACGAAAATAGAAACGACAAAAGTGAAACTCAGTTAAAACCGATGTCGTTTAAAGTCTAGGTTAGAACTGCCACTATATTTTATCCGTTTTTTCATGTCCTCTGAGCCGCCGCTGACAAAGTCGTCATCGAAATCATCCTCTTGATCGCTCTCGGAGCTTGCATTGTTGGCGCTGGCAATGGTTGCCGTGATGCTGGTGTTGGTAGGATCCATGCTGTTGCTGCCTGAATTCATATTAACGTTGTTGTTATTGTTGTTGTTGTTGTTGTGGTGATGGTGGTGGTGAATGCCAGAGCTCGTGACAGCCAATAGCGGGTCAAAATTGAACAAATTCCCTGAAAACGACTGGATAGAGGTTGGCAGTGAATGCTGCATATTGAGTGTCGCGACGTTGTCAGGCGGGTGAAAGCCGGCTTCCTTGCGCTCTGCGGCTGCCTTTTTGACTGTGTTGGCGCGCGCTGCCTCGGCGGAGGCTGGCGATGGTGTAGAGTAGGTGTAATTAGTGGATGCTGCTGATGTCGCGGCAGGTGTCGGCGCGGTTCGACTACCATTGTTGTTATTATTGCTGTTGTTGTCGGCGCTGTTGGTGTTGAGATCCTCTTGTTTCTGCAGCGCCCACGCGAGCACCTCATCCGCGTTGCGCTCACCACCACCACCATGGCGGTTATCAGAAGTCATAAAATCCAAAAGATCCTGGATCGCATCAAGGTAGCCTTGCCGCCGGACGATGGCCTGCTTGGCGCCGGAGAGCTTGTAGAGCTTAGTCACGGCGCACGCGGCGGCCTTGAACTCGCTAATAATGCTAGAGTCGAGCTGCGCTAGCTCCTGGGCGGCGCTTGCCTGGCCAGGCAGATCCGATGAAAGCGAAGAGAGGTTGTCCATATGTGTATGTGTGTGTGTGTGTGTGCGTGGGCTTGTGTCAATGTGGGATATGTTGTAGTTGGGTGATGAGATATGGACCGAATGGTGGTTGGCAGTTTGATGCAGCGCTGAGTATTAAAAAAAAAATGAAAAAAAAAAAAAAAAAAATTAAAATGAATAGGTTTCTTCCCAGTGTAATGGCAGATTCTGGTGTTCGTAAAATACCGTTTATGACATGTGCGGTAACTTTCCTTTTCTGGGAATCAAAGGGCTAGGGTTGATACCTCATATGAGCCCACGCATGTTGAAAGAAAATGCCTCTGTGGCTAATACCATAATTATTTCTATAGGGTTTTTCTCCACGATTATTCACTCCTTTCTCATGACCAACTATTAATATACGCTCACCCCCCACCAAGATACCACAATGTTTAAAGGAGCTAAGAAAGCAATTGTGCGAGCCCCGCACCGGCTCATGGGATCCAAGTCGATTGAGGACCGGATCATTATTGAATGGACCAAGGACTTTGAGACCGCTAACCGCGCGTTTGAGCTTTTGGCCATTGAGGGCAAAAACTTTCGAAAGGCGTGGCATGAAACCATGACCAGCCAAAAGGAGGTTGCACTACGGCTCACCGAGCTGTACGAACCGATTGACCGCGAGGATGCTCAGGATACGTATGCAATTGTCCAGGAGACACCCCCCAGCCAGCTCGCCGCAGTGGCCGCGTACGTGGAGGTGACCAAGAGCCTTGAGAAGATCTTGCTGCCCATGGTCGACGAGACTGATGCACGGTTGGAAAAGCGCTGCAGCGAGATTCGCGAGTATCTCAAGGCCGTGTCCAAGGCGCTGACCAAGCGTGAGCACAAGAAACAGGACTTTGACCGGTTCTCAAACAATGTTGAGAAGCTCTTGAAAAAGTCGGACCAGACCGAGAAGGAGCAGCAGCAGCTGGCCAAGGCTGAGCAGGAGCTTGACACTGCTCGCGAGATATTTCACATGCAGGACCAGAAAGTCAAGTCAACGATCCCGTACCTGCTGAATGTGGTATCGGAGTTTTTAAATCCGCTGACGGCGCAGCTCTACTTGGACCAGCTGGAGGTGTACAAGACGTGGCGCGACACGCTGCACAAGTTTGCACAAGACCAGGGATTGCTTGTGCACGAGGATGGAGACTATATCGAAGTGATTGAGAGTTGGGAGAACCGGTTTTTGACGGTGCAGCCGCAGTGCGAGCAGGGGCTCAAGACGCTCAAGGAGGGCAAAACCGTAAACAAGCCCATGCGTATGGACAAGGGTGGGCTGGACAAGATTGAAGAGATTGCCAGCAAGTCTGTGAACAAGACTAACGAGTTGGCGCACAAGGCGGTGGGCAAGTCAACTCCGGGGGAGAAAATACAGTTTTCGTCGCCGCAGGGCTTTTTCACCACGGAGGTGGACCTGCTGGCGAGCACCGAGAGTCTCAGCGTGTCGACCAGCAGTCCTGGCGGGGCAAATTCTGCGGGGGCCAAGGCCAGTCCGATTGAGAAAACGGGGTCGCCGCTTGGGTACAAGTATGGCGGATCGTTTTCGTCGGCGGCGGCAGCGGGCGCGGTGGTGACAAGTGCCACGGTGCGCAGTCCCGTGACGGGCAACTTTACCGGGCCGCCCGCGGACACAGAGCAGTTGAGAACCAGGGTACGCGCGTCCATGTCAAGCACGGCGCGGACGCTGTCACCCACGCCATCTGCGACGATAATTGCCGGAGGCGGCAGCAGTATTATGAGCGACGCCCTGTCAAGTACGAGTGGGAATGTAGTTGACGAGGAGGTGAGCCGGGAGGACGGTGACTTTATTAGCAGTAAATTGCGTCAGCAACAGCAGCAACAACAGCAGCAGCAGCAGCTTTACCAGCAGCAAAATTACCCCAAGCGGATTCCCCCCAGTAGCCCCGAGGAGTACGGCCACGCGCGTTACACGTTTAGCGGCAGCGAGCCGGGCGACGTTGCGTTCCGCGAGGGCGACCGTATCCACATCCTTGACCATGGGGATGAGACGGACGACCAGTGGTGGTTTGGGCAAACGGCCGACGGCCGCATGGGGCTCTTTCCCAGCAACTACGTTATTGTTGATTAAAAAAGATGATAATCCGAGGGTAGCAGCCACGGCAAGTGGGCACTGAAAGCACGAAAAAGATGCAGGGGTCAAACAACATGTAACTGGTGAAAATATACAATTTATCCAATACGATAACTACTACTATTACTACGTTGAAGTGCCATGTTTGTGAAATTCGTGGGTGTCAAAGGAACATTCAAAGGAAAAATTAAAAAAAAAAAAAAAATTTCCAAAAAAATAAAAATTTATCCGAGAAGCGACAACAAATGGATTAAAAACGTTGAGACCGAAAAGGAAAATAAAAGAAATGATTATAAACGCTAAATTATAATTCTATTTTACTCATAGGTTACATGTCATCGCCATGTCAAACTATTATTATTATTATTACTATTGTTATTATTATTATAAAATCCTAACACTACATTAACCTTCCCATTGATCATGGACTACATCCCTTTATATACCTTACGTGGTGTTGTTGTTGGTGTTGGATCTTGTGACTGATTGTTTTGGGTATGCTGACTCTTTTGTTGTTAAAAGGAGTCATTTCACAACCTTGAACCAAACTCTGTTGAGACCCCCCATGTTGTTGATTTTTCTTGCTGGCCATTGCTATTAAAGGAGGGGGTGTGTATTCGGATAAGAGGGGATCATCAGTAGTAACAATACGACCGTTACTGTGAGTTTGGTGATGATGATGATAAACACATTGTGACATGGTCAAATGCCTTGATGGATGGTTTGTGTTATTACTACTACATATTTCACATGGGGTTTTTGACATTTTGTAATGAAACAAACACCACCCAACAGGAATGCATAGAAATGGATGATGGCAGTTCACGGTAATTACCATTTGCCAGTAATAAAATAAATAGAATAAATGGAATAAATAAAATAAATAAAATAAATAAAATAAATAAAATAAATAAAATAAATAAATAAAATAAATAAAATAAATAAAATAAATAAAATAAATAAAATAAATAAAATAAATAAAATAAAATAAATAAAATAAAATAAATAATAAATAAAACACAGTATTTTATTTATTTCAGTTATAGTATTTCATGTTTGTTTTTGGCAGATACCGAGCTTCAAGTAATTGGTACATGCCAGAAATACCCATTGAAAAAAAATTTCCCTTTTTCTCATCGCTTGTTTTGTAATATTGAAAAAAAATTTTTTTTTTATTCAAATTGGTCCAATATATTCATATTAATAAATATACAATATATATCAAATAAATTATTTTATCATAATTCAAGTCTTTTGCCGTTTTCTTTTTTTTTTATATAAATACCTTACCGACCCTTGATTTTCAAAAAAAAAAAAATCTTCTTTAAATCTTACTCGACGTTTCAAGTTTTCAACTCTTTTTTTTTTCAACTTTTCTTCCCACTTACGCATATACCCAACCTACCAAAACATCATTTAACAATGGCTTTCATTTCATCTGAACCCTCTTCTACTGCCACCTCCCCTTCCCTCTCGGCCCAGACTGTTGCTGGTGCCGCTGACAGCACCAAGAAGGTTCCCGCTGTGCTGTATGCCCCTGGCCAGCACGAGAAGGCTGCCGCCACCATCCCTAGCCGACCCTCGTTTATTCTCAAGGGTCCCACCTCCAAGGCCAAATAAAACCACCACTCTTGATTTGAGTCTGTGATTTTGTTTTTTTAAATTTGGTTTTATTTCTCATTGGTTTTTTATTATTGTTTTTTTATTATTCCTATTTTCTCTCTCTCATTTTTTTTACTGCTGGTTGTTGACGACCAGCGACGTTGCATTTTGCTCATACACTTTCTTGCGGTAGTAAAAATCAAACAGATAGTCTTCAATTTCGGGATCCGGCGTTTCGGTAATGTCGAGCATGATGACGGGTTCATGGTCAGGCCGTGCCTGCACCTCTTGTTGCTGCCGATGAAGAAGTATCTGCTGTGATGGATGCGCATCTGCCACATCTGGCATTTCTGTATCCATTGCGCCTGGCACTGCTACCTCTGAAGAAGAAGCTGTATCTTGCAATTCTACATAAAAAAAAAAAAGTTTTGTTTTATTAATACATGTTCTGTTTCTTATTATTATTGTTTTAAAAAATTTTTTTTTTTACAGGAACCAGGTAATACTGGCACATGAATAATTTTTTTTTTTAAATTTTTTTTTCTTTTCCTCGGGAATGCGTCGGCCGGATAACACTTACGTGAATAATGATTGTGGTGGTTACTATGCTGTTGTTTGGTGTCGTCGACAGTAAAACCCGCCTTTTGCCGTTTCCTCGCGTTGCTCAGATCCTGCAGGGCTGGCGAGTGATGATGATGGGCGTCAAAATACCGTTTGCGCGTGCTGCTGGCGTTGCCAAATGGCGGCGGCGCCGCGGCAGTGTGTACAGGGCCCACTAGATTTTTGTTCATCATGGCAAATAAATAAATAATAACAAAAATGAAAATTGAGAATAAATAAAATGGAAATCAAGTGATGATGATGATGGACAACAGCAGGTAAGAAGAAGAGAAATTCTTTTCGTGAAAATTCGAAAAAAAAAAAAAAAAAAAAGGCTGAATTTAGGCAATTGCCAATTAAAGCAAAAGCCCGTATTGGGCTGCATGTGCGGCATCATCATGCACACGTGACCATACATATAACCTACCCGATGCTTACAAGGCCAGTGATGACTTGTCCTAAATCCTACAAACGCGCCTTACTCAAGTTGTTTATGTTGGTATTCAATAATAGTAATAGTAACAGTAATAATAATAATAATATTATTATTTTTATTTCATTGTCCAGCCAGGCTCAGCACCCACCAGCCTTTTCTACATTTTTATTTTCATTTAAAATTCTTCTTCTACTTATTCTACCATCGTCGTTATTGATACGTTGTTCTTGTTTCCCCTCTAGAACGCTGACCGACTACACGCCCATAGACCATACCTTCCAGGCCTATTTCGTTGCTTTTTGACCTACTGCAGCAACCCAATTACCCCAGTGCATCACCCATTCTTCCCCCCTCCATAACACACCATGGTTAATCCCTTGACGCTCGTGTCTGGCGGCTGCGCGCTAATGGCCGCCGCCGTTGCTGCCTCCACCAACGACCCCTTCCTGCGCCTCGAGTCCTATCCCCACTCGCTCACGCGCCCGTTCCTGGACAAGTACTTGTCGTCCCGCTTCTACGACTACGGCGGCAGCACGCTGATCCGCTCCGACTCCTTTGTCCGCCTCACCGGCGACCGCCCCGGCGAGTCCGGCTGGCTCTTCTCCAAGCTCCCCGCTGTCCCCGAGCACTTCCAGGTCGAGTTTGACTTTAAAATCCACGGCCAGAGCGCGGCGCTGTACGGCGACGGCATGGCCTTCTGGGTCACCACGCACAAGGGCGAGACGGGGCCCGTGTTTGGCTCCTCGGACCGCTTCGAGGGCCTCGGCGTCTTCTTTGACACCTACAAGAACAACCGCCCGGGCAAGTCCTTCCCCTACGTCATGGCCATGATGGGCGACGGCAAGACCGAGTACGACGCCGCGCACGACGGCCTCGCCAACGAGATCGGCGGCTGCTCCGGCCGCGGCCTCCACAACCCCCGCGACGTGTCCCGCGCCCGCGTCACGTTTGTGCGCAACAAGTTCCTCGCCGTGGACCTCGACATCAAGGGCCAGAACAAGTGGCAGAACTGCTTTGTCATTACCGACACGAGCAAGCTCAACCTGCCGCGCTCGACGTTTATGGGCTTTTCGGCGCGCACGGGTGAGCTGTCTGAGAACCACGATTTGCACCGCGTGCAGGTGTACTCGCTGCGCAACCCGCCGCAGTCGTACGCCGAGCTCGTGCGCGGCGACGCGGGCGACCTGGCCCGCCCGGCGTCCAACTACGACGACGTCTACGGCAACCAGTACGGCAGCAGCGGCACCAGCAGCAGCAGCAGCGGCGGCGGCTTTGGCGCCTGGCTGTGGTTTCTTTTCAAGTCAATTGCTTTCCTGGCTGTGGCCGCAGCGCTTGGCGTTGTGGGCTACGGGCTCTACGTGACGAAAAACAAGAAACAGAAAAAGAGCGGCGACTATTATCTCTAATTTAGCCAGCAAAGCATTAATAATAATAATAATAATAATTAATACCTGGCAAAAGAAAGTTGGATAGAGCTACTGAAGCTATATTGACTTTTATAATGGCAGTTACTACTATTATTATTATTATTATTGTTGCTACTTGATTGGGTATTTTTACTGAATGCTGGCTGTTGTTTGCTGTTGGCGTTTTTCTATTATTATTGTTATTAGTTTGATTTCTTGTATCGTTACTGTTTGAGGCTTTGCAGCCGGGCCTTTTTTTTTCATGTGCCCCCAATGAAGAAACCCACTGAACAATGATGGTAGCAATAGTACACAAAAAACACACACACACGAATAGGCACGTATAAGAAAATATTTTTAAAGAAAAAAAAAATATAACGAGGTTTATGATATAAAAGTCTATAAATGAAAAATTAAAATATCAAAGGTTTACATATCAATAGCCCTTGGACAAAAATAATCACAGAAACTGCGTAAAGCATTAGATTGCCAAGGCCCATTCGCGGCGCTCAATGCCGTAGAGACTGCCTCGCAGGCCGGGCAGCTTGGTCGTGCGCATCAGCACAAACCCAGCGTTGCGCAGCAGCTTCTCCGCCGCGGCGTGGCCCGAGACCGTCTCGGCCGTCACCACCACCGTCTCCGAGGCGTCCTTTGGCGCCGCCTCCTCCTGGATGGTCTTGAGCACGAGCGTCAGCAGATCGCCGCCCAGGCCCGTGTTGCGGTAGCGCTTGAGCGTGGACCAGCCCAACAGCTTGACCTCGCGCTTGCCGGCGTCGCTGCTGGGCTGCACTCGGGCCGAGATGATGGACACCACGAGTTTATCATAGACGTAGGCAAAGGTGTAAAACTTGCCGCCCGGAGCGTCGGCCGCCGTCACCACTACCTTCTTATCCTGATTTTTTTTGCCCTTTTTGGCATCCTCCTCGCTGCTGCCGCTGCTCTTGGACTTGCCCAGGGCGGTGGTCAGCACCTCTTTATCAAAGTACTCCTCAATTTCCATGTGTTCGGCTTTGGAGACCTCGGCTTCATTCAAGCGGCCTACCATCGACAGCCAGGCAATTGAAATGCCGGAGAGAGCCACAAGCAAGCGGCCATAGTCACCCCAAAAGTGGTGGCTGGCGGCGGCCACAGCAGCAAGGTAGGTAGCAACTGTAATGGGGTGGAACAGGACCTGGTTGTTGAGCAGGTTCTGCATTTGGGCCTGGGCGTCGGAAATCAGCTTGAATCCCTGGATGTGCTCCGACGGCGTCAGATCTGATGCTGGCACGAGTCGCAGCGTTTTTGGCGCAGGATCATTGCTTTTACTAGGAGCTGTGGCTGGGTTGCTGGGTTTTTCAGACATTGCGTGATGTGTGCGAATTGGGTTAGAGCAACGATGTCCTTTTTTTTTTTGTATTGGCAAAAAACTTGAGATGGTAAAAAGGAAAAGGGAAAAACAGGGGGCCGTGGCTCTTTTATATATAGTTGAACTAATGGGTCTACGTTGATTGATCTGAGAACAACATGTACGCGTTGAGCAAGCAAAATACCCAAAAAAAACAAAAAAAAAAACGGTTTGGTCCCAAATTTTAAAGGATAAAAGGGCAGTTGGCCGCGTGCAGAACAAAATCCCAAAGGGTTTCCCGGACACCACCCATTTCAAAACCAGCACGCACGTGCGCATGGCCACCAGCCAATCGCAGCCGTGTTCCTGGGGTCGTGAGACGGTCAACAGGGCCACAAGCAACCAAATGGGCGTCACGTAAAGACCCACGGTTTGACGACCACAAGGACAAGCCGTGACTAAGACGAAGGCATCATTGAAAATAAAAAGAAAAATAAATAGAAAAAGGAGCCAGCGTAAAAGGGTAGATAAGAGTTGGCCGTTTCTGTCAAAGTCTGTGCCAATGTTTTTGTCTTGGGGTTTTAGACAAATGTACCAACTGCCCTGTTTTCATGTGTGTGCAAAGATTTTAGATTCTTTTTTTTGAAGCTTGGCATTTGCTCGGCAAAAGCTATGACCGGGTCAAGTTACGGACCTGTCCCGGATGTACCAGTCGGGCCCCCAATTTTATTTTTCACTTTTTGTCAAAATTCAAAAAAAAAAAAAAGCCATAATCAAATTTCATTTTTTTTTTTCACCCAAGTACCAAACTAACATACAAGATCAACTACCCATGCTCCGCGCATACACAGCAGCGACAAGGACCGCCCGGGTGCTGTCAGCGGCACGCTCCCGCGCCGCCTACCACGTACTGGCAATCGAGACCTCCTGTGACGACACCACGCTCGCGCTCATCGACCGCCCCGAGCAGGGCCCGCCGCGCCTCATCACCCACGTGAAACGCTCCCTCGACAACACAAAAGCCGGCGGCATCATCCCGCTCGACGCCCGGAATTTTCACCAGCAAAACCTGGCGCCCATGGTGCGTGACCTTTTTGCCCAGTATAATGTTGTGCCTCTCCCTGGCAGCGCGAGTAGCAGCAGCGGCAGCGATAGTCTAAAAATTGATCTCATCTGCGCAACCCGTGGCCCCGGCATGATCGGATCGCTCTCGGCTGGGTACAACTTTGCCAAGGGACTCAGTGTGGCGCTCAACGTGCCGCTGGTTGGCGTGCACCATATGGTAGGCCATTTGCTCACGCCGCGGTTTTTCCAAGCGCTGCCTGCCTCAGCCGGCGACGCCACGGCCGCTGATATCCCCGAGTACCCGTTTTTCTCGCTGCTCGTGAGCGGCGGCCACACCATGCTCGTGCGCTCCGCCTCGCCCACCGACCACACGGTCCTGGCCAACACGGTCGACATTGCCATCGGCGACATGCTCGACAAGTGCGCGCGCGAGCTGGGCCTCACGGGCAACATGCTGGGCCAGGAGCTCGAAAAATTCATCAACACGCCAGCCCCCGCCGCCATGGACGAAGCGAGCGCCGCGGCGCTGGCGGCAATCCGCTTCCCCAACCCGCTGCAGAACAAGTCGGGCCGCGCGGCCGACCGTGCCGCCTATTCCTTCGCCGGGTTCATCACGTCGCTGCGCACCGCTGTGGCCAAACACTTCCCCGCCGCCGCCGAGGGCGAGCCCCCGGCGCTTGATCTGGCTACGCGCCGGGCGCTGGCCGAACGCCTCCAGGCAGCCATTTTCAAGCACCTCGTGTCGAAAACGGGGCTGGCGCTGCGGGCTTACTTTGACGCCCAGCCTCCCGCGGACGGCCAACAGGGTACGCCCGTTGATATTGTCTGTGCGGGCGGCGTGGCGTCGAACCTCACCCTGCGCGCAATGCTGGAAGAGGAGCTGCGCAAGCCGGTGCCGCCGCCACGCAAGAAAAAGGGAAGTAGCTCTGCTGCTTCTGCTGCCGAACCCCCGGAGCAACGGCCGGCGCCACAATTACGGTTCCACTACCCGGCTCCCAAGTGGTGCACTGACAACGCCCTCATGATTGGCTGGGCCGGCGTTGAGTTCTGGGAAACGGCGCGCCTGCATACTGATCTTACCGCCTTGCCCACCGCAAAATGGCCCATCGAAGAGGTACTTGCCATAGACGGATGGCTCCCACGCACCGACTGACAAAAGAGAATAAAAATAAATGCTTTTTGTGTCATTAATTAAATAAAAACCTCGTTTGTACATAGCATTAAACTGTATATAAATCTCATAATTCTTGTTCTTTGTTTTCATAATCATTATTGTCCGACAACGTAGCGCTCGAGAATGCGCATACGGTCATCAAAGTAGGGCCGGAACATGCCCAAGGACAGGGAGCTGAGTCCCAGATGGATCTCGCCAAGGTCTGATGCTGGTGGCACCGGGGTGCCAAGAACACTCTCAGGTTTACCAAGCAGATCAAAGTCGCTGACGGATGACCCCACCGTGGCACTTGACTCGCGCCGGAACCCTGTATGCTGCGGGCTGGTGCTCTCGGGCGAGACCGACGAAAGCGGGGAAGTAACCACTGTAGAGGCGTAGCTCGAGGGCGAACTCTCACGTACAACGGGCATGTAGGTCCCTACTGTATCTATTGAGAACGCCTGAAATGAAGTTACAAACGTCTCGTCCACGGGCTCCGGTTGCGGCGGTGTCAATGGTGTTGCATTCTTTAGTGGGTCAGCAAAGAGGAACTGCTGGTTCAACAATAGCTGCCGCGTCTTGAAGAACTTGATGATTTTAATAGGATACTCGAGCCGTGCTCGTGTTGTCTCACATTCTGTCAGCGTGATGCACGTATCGGGACTCACCAGGTCAATAGGCCCGATAAATGAAAACTGAAAGAGGTACCGTGCCTCCGGCATGATTGCGTCCAATGCTCGCGTAACGGCATGGAAATAACAGTACAGCACCAGAGCGGTCTCCTTATTCTCCTTGTGTAGAATGTCCAAGTTTAATGCCATGGAGGGGAAGCCGCCGATCCATTCACGCATAAAGCTGAAAATATCACAGGGGTCGCGCGGGAACCGGTCCTCCTCAGATGCGGATCGGGGAGACATCCGGAGAAACTCTTCCATGCGCGTGACGTAGTCGACAAGAAAGTCGTACTCGGGTTTAAGCCCCGGGTCCAACGCCAGTTGGCTGTCCTCGACTACAAGCTCTTTGATACTCTCCTTAAGCTCCACAAAAAATGTATCTTCGTACGGCGGGTGAAGGATCGTTTTGACGGCTTGGAAAAGGGATTCGGTCATGCATAGCGCCATCTGGGTAGTTGAAGAGACCTTTTGGACTTTTTCGAGAACAGCCCCAAGCCCTCGCGTTAGCGTAATGTAACTGGCAATATCGCCCTCGCGCAAAAACACATCCCAAGATAAAATTAGCGAAGCACTGAGAAGGGCATCTGTGTTTGCTGGCGACACCTTGAGCAGGTCCTGCTGCATTTCGCGCAGCGCCACGAACCGATGGCGGTCTGAGTCAAGCCTCTCAACCTCTTTTTTCGTTTTAATGCTGGCAAAGCTGAAAGAAAACGCCAGCAGCGCATGGTGAAGACACTTGTGATGAAACGCCAGCGCCAAGGTATTGTCCATCCAGTTACGGTAGGCGTCTCTCATAAAGTCGGTTTCAAAGCCCTGTCGAGCTATCGCAATAGTGGTGTTCATATTTCGGCGCTCCAACTTTGGAAGATTATTAATTTTTTCTGTAAGAGGCAGTTGCGCCTGCGGCACTAAACGGGTCCCAGCCATTTTGTTATCAATTTCGAGTTTTGTGTTTGTTGCGTCGATAAGAACGGTAGTGGCAGCAGCCCGGCTTGCCTCGCGCTTCTCTATGTGTTCCTTTATCTGCAATTCGGTGTAGTAAGAGTAGGAACAGTCGATATTGCCCCGCTTACAGTGGCCGCAGACCGGAACCTGCTCATCGCATTTTATCCGACGCTTCTTGCATTTCTGACAGCCAAGGTGTGACTTTTTATGAGCGCGGCGTAGGTGCACCTTGCGGACCTCGCCATTTTCGTCGGTGGCAGTCGTGTAATTGGACTTGGGAGGCATGGTATTTGTAATGATAGGGGGGTTACAAGAATAATAATAATAAAAGGACAACTTGGAAAGAAGAAAAAAAATCAAAAAAAAAAAAAGATTCTGGACCCGTTGCAGCTGCAGCGACTGCCTTTGCTGCTGCTGATCTGAGTTAGGCAACTTGGGTCTTTGGAGTTAAAAAAAGAAAAAGATTATGTAATGGTTCTAGCGGAGCTAACCCTCTTATCGCCGCTCTGGGTCACTGTTCTGCACGTCATGGCAGTGCCAGAAAAACACAAACTTGCTCGTTGACTGGGCTCTATAGAATATACTTAAGGAATACAGCTCTTAATTACCAGTTGCCGCTTTGACAGCAGCAAGTACCTCGGGGTGGATGTTTTTGGCAGCAGCGACAACACCCTTATTGTTCTTCAGGGTCCGGCCAACGCCAAAGTCCAGCTTGTTACCAAACATATCAGTGACAACACCACCCGCCTCATGGATGAGCACGTTGCCCGCAGCGTGATCCCAGATCTTTTCTTCGTACGTAGCGCTAACAGGCAGGCGCAGGTAGATGTCACCGTCGCCGCGAGCAATGCTGCAGTACTTGGCCTGGGAGTCCATGCGGACGCTGGGCTTGGTAATGCCCAGGGCCTTTGCAATCTTGGCCTGGGTATCATGGGAGCTGTGACCAGCCTCGACACTCTCGCAGAAAGTTGCTTCTGCAGCACTGTTGATCGAGTTGAACTCAATCTTAGTAGAACGTCTGCCATCAATAAAGAGAGGCGTCTGGAACGCGCCCTCGTTGGCAATGGCGGTAAAAAGAACACCAGTTTCGGGGTTCTCGCTCTTGGATTTGTAGTCAATGGGCAGGTTGGGGCAACCAATAGCACCGACAACGACCTCGGAGTCGACTGCAAGCGCAAGACAGACAGCATACTGGCCCTTTCTCAAGAATCCCTTAGTGCCATCAATGGGATCGAGTGCCCACATGCGGCCCTTGGGGCCACCGGTGTAATTGCCCCAATCAATGGCATCCATCATCTCTTCGGGGGTCTCGATCACACCAATATCGTTGCTGAAAGTGTCATGAGACGTGGCCTCCTTGACGAGATTCCACACCGTCTCACGGAGCTTAGGATCCTTTCTAAGATCGTCTGCATCCTCTTCACCCACGACCTTGTCGTTGGGGAAAACGTGCTTCAGAGCACTGATGATCACGGCCTGGGCACCGAAATCGGCAATAGTAACGGGGGACTGATCTGGCTTGGTGATGGAGTTGATGTCATGAGAGTCGGCAACAAGTTTAGCAAGTCTAGAAGCACGCTTCACAGCAAGCTCGGCAATTTTTCTTTCCAGGACAAAGGACATGATGGTTACTAGATACTTGAACGTAGATGATGTGTGAATCAGGTAGAAGGGAGGGGGAATTGAGCAGAAAGTGTGAAATAATATATATTATTGGGGGCGTGTGGCTAATTGTGGCTGATCCACAGCAACCAATTACGTTGGCGTATATAATACGTCATAATTAATACAAAATCCCAAGTACTAACTCATGAAATCTAACGTGCATATCTCAAAATCTAAATTCCAAATGCGATGATCCAAGTTCTTTTCTCAACAGCAAGACACGTTGCTGGTTTCCGCGAGCCGAGGCCGAAGTGCCGCCTTGTGACACGGGTGCCCCACTTCAAATATGCATGCCCCGACTGATAAGACTCTTCTGAATCTGCTCCCTATAGCAGCCCAGTATTGCACTGATAGTTTATGCTGCAAATGCTTCCCACGCGTATAGCGTTGCCGACCGTTTCAGAAGTATTTGTGCGTTCCTGATGGGGCCATAATAATTCTTTTTTTTTTTTTTTTTTTTTTTTTTTTGTTTGTTGTTTATTGTACGCTCTTAGGATAAACAGCAAAACCTCCCTCATTTCTTTCCTTCCTTCTTCTATAGCCAATCTCAGGCGCTGTATTCTGTCCAAATCTACCAGACCATCACACAATCTCAGCATCCAGACCTGTCTAGATAAATCGCATTATCAATTTGTCTCTTCTGTCTGAATCACGAGCCCCATGATCAAAGTATGTACATGATCATCTTTCTGCTCTCTTCTTTAAACACCTACTTTATTTAGCGAGCCTGTTGCTCTACCGTCTTCTAACATTAAACTAGGGTATTAGGCGTTCTCTAAAGGGCGAAAAACGCTCATCAGCGGACAATGGTGCGACCACGCCCACCACATCATCTCCTACACACTCCAGCGCGGGCCATTCACCCGTTGTAATGTCGCCGCCTAAGAACATTGCAAAAACTCCCCCAAAGAAGATCATTCGCGCTCTTTACGACTACATTGCTCAGGGACCAGGCGAACTACGGTTTCGCAAGGGTGATTTTCTTTACGTGACTGGGTATGAAAACTCCACAGAGTGGTACGAAGCTTACGATCCGCCTTCCAATATGCTGGGCATGGTCCCAGTTTCTTATTTTGAGGTTGTTTCTCGCAAGGATTCCATACCAACAATCCCACTGCACACCGCCGCTGCTACTGCAGCTGCCAATGGTGGCACGGTATCCAATCAGAATCCAAGCGTAGTCAGTAGTCCCGAGACACTCGTCAACCACAATACCAGCAGTGCCCACAACACGATGAGTAGCACTAATACAATTGCGGTCAATACCCAAGCTAATTCGCCTGTATCCACCACCTCGAATGCAAATTTTTTTAAAGTTGCTGGCATGAACAGTCACGCCCAGTTATATGCGGTTGTCAAACATGAGTTCAATCCGGAGCGAGCCGATGAGCTTCAGGCGTCTGTGGGCGAGTCGATCATCATCATTGCCAGATCTAACCAGGAATGGGTCGTGGCTAAACCTATTGGTCGCCTGGGAGGCCCTGGCCTCATTCCCATTAATTTCATTGAAATCCGCGACATTGGTACAAACAAGCCTGTCTCCGATCTTAATGATGCGTTAAACAGAGCGCACGTGCCCTATGTCGAAGAATGGAAGAGACTTGCCGCAGAATACAAGGCTAGCAGTATTCCGCTTGGCAAGATTGACGATTTAGCAGTGGCGAACAACAGCGGTAGAAATACACCGTCTATTAGCCAGCAGCTAAAGAGTATGCATGTGAGCGGCGGTAGCAGCCCAAGTGTGCAACAAAAGCCGGCCAACGCTGGTGTAAGAAATCCACCAGTCTCGACGCCCTCTGAAAAATCCAGTAATATGAACGACTACTACAACAATAGCAATTCCAACATTTCTGCGTCATCAGCGACGACGACGACGACGACGACTAACGAGCCCGAACCCCAATCTCACGTCATAGCGGCGTCTGTGGATAGTTATGCGTTTAACAACGAAAGATATTGGTACCTGGTAGTTGCCAAGCTTTCAAATGGTAAGCACCGCAATCTGTGCCGGTTTTATCAGGACTTTTACGACTTTCAGATTAAACTTTTGGACGAATTTCCCGTAGAAGCTGGCCGTACAGGCCAAAAACGGACACTGCCCTTCATGCCGGGCCCATTGACCTATGTTAACGACTCGATTTCAAGCCAACGCCGCGTGAATCTCGATGAATATGTGAAAAAGCTAGTGGCGCTGCCAGATTATATTTCAAAAGGGTCTACAGTTCAGAATCTTTTTAAGCTGCGCGAGGGTGATATTGAGACCGATGGACCAACGTCAGAACTGCCGAGCCCAACACAAATCCAGGAAAACATGGCAATCAGCGGACCCCCCGAGCAGGTGGAAGAGCCACAATCCTACCGGCAACAACCTCAAACGCAGGAGCCGCAACAATTGGAGGAGCAAACTCAACCAAATATTTCAACCGATACGACCACAGCACCTGTACAAGAGAGTGCCGATCTGGATCAAGACCCTACTATCAATCTGCTGTCTCAGTCCGAAGCCGAGCCTACGGAGACGGATTTCAGCGTAGCAAGCCCCGTCATCTCTGCTTCTAAGGGTACAACAGCTCCTGGAGACGAACAGGCAGCAGAGGCACAGCCTCCTGTGGCCGAGCGGGCCGTCAAGATTAAGATTTTCCACGAAGATGACTTGATTGCAGTACGCGTGCTCAACACAATCCCGCTGGCAGAGCTTTCGGCCAAGATCACAGAGCGCTTACAGCTTTCGTCTGTGGTGCTTCTGCACAAGGATGAGGCATCCGGCACTTTTACTGAGCTCAACTCAGATGCTGATCTGCAGCGCGCGCTTGGAAACAAGGTTAAGCTTGTCCTCAACGCCAAGTAAGGCGATGAGCTGCAGGGACAAGGCGGAAACAAACAAACCAAAAAAAAAAAAAGATTATGTTAGGCGTTTTCTTTCACATACGGGGATCTATAACATGTATGATATTTTAGGTATTTATTCTTTTTCTTAATATTGTCTTTTTTTTAATTTTTTTAACTATTTTTTTTCTTTTAATTATTAATTTTTTAATTATTCTTTATTGCTATTTCATGTTTATATCAGTTTCTTTTAATTATTTAGTAAAAAAAAATATTTTTTTTTTTGGGTACTCTCCTCGTGGGTGGTCCCATACTGCACGGGGGTAGTTAGCTAGGCTTCTAATACGCGCGCGCGCACGCTGACACTGCTGCCAGTCGCAATAAAAGCTGATTATCTATCGGCTGAGCAAGGGGAACCAAAAAAAAAAAAAAAAAAGGTCCCAATGCCGTGCAATGTATGCGGTAAGCTCAACCTAGTACTTTTCTCCACAAACATGGACTTGCACACACACACACACACACACATCTAAATTTACCAGATTCAACTATTACCAATATGTTTTCATGAATAAAATCATGGTCAAACTGCCTACATTGAAAATCCAAAAAAATCCAAAAAAAAGAGGCCAAATTCAAACCCATTCTTTAATAAAAATCTTTACTCAGTTTCATGCTAATTTTTTTTCTTTCTTTTTTCACAATTACAAGGTAAAGCTAGCAAGTGTATACATTATTCTTCTGCTAGTGCCTTTTTGACTACTAGGCTTAAGATGTTTCCCCCCCTTTTTTTTTTTTTTGGCACGCATTTTCTTTTTAGAGAATATCTCCGTTGAGGTATGAGAATCCCCGGAATTTTTCCTGCATTGCTGGCGTCAAGGTCTTGGTCACCGGCGTCAACGCGGGCACTTCACTGGTAAATTCCTGATCGAAATTCGCCACATCTGTGGGCGAATCAATCTTGGGAACATAGGGTGGGGGTACGCGACAGTGGTAAATATCATCAAAGTTGATATTTTTAAAGTAGTCATGCTCCATGATATCAAGGGCATCACGCTCGCTAGAACCAAGTCGCTTTTCGGGCTCGCGGATCAATAGACCTTGCAGGATAGAAACCGAGTCGCGCGGCATATGGATCGGGTAGAGCGGCTCATCAAGTAGAATCGCATCAAAGACTTCATCGTCGTCTTCACCCCGGAAGGGCGACTGACCCAAAAGCATTTGATAAATGAGCACACCAAACGCCCACCAGTCAACACCGCGACCATACTTTTGCTCAAGCAAAATCTCCGGCGCCATAAACTCTGGCGTGCCGCAAAAAGTACCTGTAGTCTTGCCGTACCACATATCCTCCTTACAAAGACCGTAATCCGCAATCTTAATATGTCCACTCAGAGTGAGAAGAATGTTGTCAAGCTTAAGATCACGGTAAATGACACCGTTGTCATGAAAGTACTTGAGACCAAGCAGCACTTCTGCTGCATAGAACTGAGCCCGGCGAGGCGTGAATGGGATCTGTTGGATATGCCACATAAGATCACCACCACTTACATAGTCCATCACAAAGTAAATGCGGTTCTCAGTTTGGAAACACGAGTGCAAATTAAGTAAAAATGGGTGGTGTTCCTTATTGGCAATTAAAAACACCCGTTTCTCAGACCGGGTGCTCTCAACCTCCTCGTTTTCAATAATAAAGTCCTTTTTCAAAACCTTGATAGCATAGAGACTCTGGGTTTGACGTGACTCGGCAAGCATGACTTTACCAAAGTTACCTTTACCCAAAACTGCCAAAAAGTTGAAATCATCAAGGCCCACTTTTTTCTTCTTGCGCTGCTGGTGGTGATGATGCTGATGCTGGCTTGGCGAGACCTGTCTGCGATCAGGCGAGAGCTGTAACGACTTCCGGTTTGACTGATCGTCTTGACTGAGCTGGTTGAACTGGATCTGATCTTGCAGGGCAGGTTCAGCAGTTGGCGGGGTCTGAGGACGAAGAGAGGGAATCTCAACCGACATTCTTTGGGGGCGAAGACTGCTCATAACGGCAGAAGCAGCGGGAAGAGGGTTAACGTTCTGACTTTCCTTGAAATCAAACTGAGGAGACAGACCAGCAGGTTCGGCAGTCGTACTTGAAAGGGGTTCACTTGGAATAGACTGATGAGACTCCTGCCCTTCAATAGGAATTGGTGGAAGTGGGGTCTCTTTGTTCAAGTCATAAGTCTTCTGTTTTTGCTTTTGTTTTTGTTCTTGTTGCTGTTGTTGCTGTTGCTGCTGCTGTTGCTGCTGCTGCTGTTGTTGCTGCTGCTGCTGCTGTTGTTGTTGCTGCTGCTGCTGCTGATAATCCTGCTGCTGATAATGCTCGTATTGGTCGGGCTGACCTTGGAGCTGCTGGATCTTTTGTAACTGTGGAACATTCTGCTGGTCCAGATACGGCGATTGTTGTCGTTGCTGCTGCTGCTGCTGCTGCTGCTGCTGCTGCTGGAAATTCTGATTCTGATACACCAAGTGCTGTGGCGACTTTGGTGGCCGTGCCGGCGATAATGGGCTTTGGTTACCACTGCCATATACATAGTCAAATCGGGGTGATGCAGAGTTGACACGCGGCCGGCCCGTCTCAATTGAGCCGACAGATGCTGCCTTACGATGCTTGGTCTTTTTAATCTCACGAAGAATCTTGTTGGCAACCTCGTTCGACATGCCACAAAAGTCAGGCACCAAGTGCACGCAGGATGCATGACATGTTGACCCACACTCTGTGCACTTTCGGACATTTTTCTTACCAAGTGGCAGAAGGTAGCCGCAGTGGCAACACCAATTAGCTCCCATGTTAGTGTACGGCTCAAACCGGTGCGGAATTCGGTGGTTAAGTTTTTCTTCGTCTGGATCTACCTCATTGCTAGCACGTGAAATACACTTGGTAACAACATTGGGATAGCACTTTTTGTGACATGTATATTTGCAATCCATGCACTGATAACCCCCGGCGTACTTGAGAAAATCGCCACAGTAAGCGCATTTCATGACATTGTAGAACTGGTGCTGAACAAACTGGTGGCCATGCATTTCGTGGACCTCTTCCTTCTTTTGTCTGATTGCACCTTGTCTTCCGAGACCGCCGATACCATCGTAAGGCCGTTTCGTACCCCTGCTGGCCTTTTCAAAATTAAGCGCCAAATGAATCTGGCCGGCCGGCTCCAAGACGAACCACGAATCAATTGTAATGTTAGATGGATTGTGAACACCAGAGGGGATGCGTGGGGTTGCAGGCGCTGGCGGTTGTTGTGTTGGGTCCGCGTGAGGACCCGCTGAATGTGCCGGGTGAAAGCCGCTGCCTGCAGCGCTGCCGCCCGGATACGTGGCGTTGTCTTGAACCTTCGACGCACTAACCCAACCGGTCTGACTCAGCTCCTGCTCGACTCTACGGCGACGTATAGCCTCTGCAATATCGGAGATACGTAGCCACATGAGTCCCACAGGTATGTTTTGATCGTTGACCTTGTCGTAGATGGCGATTTCAATCTCATTCGCCTTGTCCACAGAAATGTTGAACTCCTCGTTCCAGCGGTCGTTGCGTACATAACGGGTTCTAGCTCGTATCTGGTCTTCAACCTTGACCGAAAGGTAAGACTCTGGGCCTCTGATGGGGCGCGCACCGACAATATGGTCAACGTCCTTAACTGCAAGAATGGAGATTTGCAGGTTGCCTGTCAAGGGTCGCCGGATATTGCTATTAAGCTTTGTATTTTCGTCGTCATTGTCCTCGTCTTCGTCAAAGTCAATATTCATATCATTATAACGCTTGCGAGACTTGGTAAGCAGTTGAATTTTTTGCGTGCTCTCAACCTTCTTAGCCTCGGCCTCGGCTTTACTACGGCGGTCGCCTTCGATCTGATAAAGATTAATCATTTTATCAATGCCCTCCTTGTACTGCTTTTCGACAGAGAGCTTAAATTCAATTTGCTGGAGCATCAGTTGAATGCGCGGGCCAAGGTAGGGTGTATCGTACTTGATGAGATCCAACCGGGTGAAGTTTGGCCGAACGGCCGAAGATTTAACAACAGGCGGGGCTAGAAATGTATGGTTAGATTAAAATAACAAGACATAATGGGGGAGGGTAAAAAAAAGAGGGAAGAGGGCTTGACAAGCAGCAACATACCTTGATCCTGGGGCTGATTCTGAGGTGAGAGCGGGTTTTGGGCTAGTACGGATGCATCTATGGAATTTCTCTTGCGGACTTGCAATTGTCGCATACGGTCTTCCAAGTACTCAATGTTTTTCTTTGATTCTCGAATGTTGGTATCGCATTTTTGTTGCACGACGGAGTTTTCAGTAGAGTTGCGGAGGGCAATAGCACCCTGAATAAGGACTTTTTCGCGGTCGATTTTACGTGAAATGTCCTGAAGGACGGGGTCACCTTCCAATGATTCCATGGTGGTGAGTTATAACAAATACCTATAGGGGCAAAAGGGTGTGTATGTGGATTTATCTAAGTGTGTGTGTAAAGGAAAGAAGAAAGTAAACAGTCGTAGAGGGGGAAGAGAATCAAAGATAAAAGGGAAAAGAAAAAACAGAAGAGTGAACTCAACAAGGAAAAGACAACCAAAGGTCAAGTTGGCACAAAACACAAAACAAATAATAAAAGTAAACTTATGTCAAAAATAAAAGTAAAAAAAAAAAAAAAAAAAAAAAAAAAAAAAAAAAAAAAAAAATTAAAATAAAATTATATACAAAGCCGTGACAGACACAACTATGAGGTAGTTACGACGCTTCATTCGGAGGTTCTAGATTGCTAGCGGCTGACTACGCAAGAGAGGTAATCTACGAAATAGCGAATGTATCAAATTACAAATTTTGTTTCTTTTGTCAAGGCTTGCACTAATACCTAGTT
The DNA here is from genome assembly GCA_013365045.1 of Geotrichum candidum. Lineage (NCBI taxonomy): Eukaryota > Fungi > Ascomycota > Dipodascomycetes > Dipodascales > Dipodascaceae > Geotrichum > Geotrichum candidum. The sequence continues at coordinate 48,315 of QQZM01000021.1, read as the reverse complement.
TCAGTAACAAGATCCTAAACCCGTGATAATTTCGCGGAGGAACAAAGCCAGAAGAAAGAGAAATAGGAAAAGCGCCGATTAGAGACTGTTCATTGGTGTGGGGATGGAAATAACAGAAAAAAAGGTTCAGGATAATATAGACTATTTTAGTTACTATGTACACATACGGGGTTAGGGCTATTTCTATACGAGAAAGAGAAGAAGAAGAAGAAGAGTGGCGTTAAACAAGATGTCGGCAGGAAGAAGAGGTAGGTAATGGGGGATTTACTTTTATAATCAAGTGGGCATTGAAAAAGTTTTGAAAAACAAATGGAGTTGGTGGCATTGGAGTCGGAGATATTGATATATTGGGTGTTTTGTGTTTAGTCGTGGGGAGGAGGGTTGATCTTGTTTTGCAACCGAGCAGCGTGGTAGTTGATGGTTGACTTCTTTGCTTTTTGAGTTGTCTACAAAAGAACAGTTATTAGAATGTTTTCAAAAACCATAAAAACAAGAATAAAAAAAAATAAATAAAAAAGTCTGACGGATGACTTACTCTAGTGGCCATGCAGGCTTTCAGCTCCTGCTCGAGACCAGCACACACAGGCGCACCCTGGGCGTTGGAAGCCCAGCACGAAAGAAGATTTGTCAGGGTAACGTTGCAGGGACCGCCGGTCTTCTTTGGGAGCGCCGACTTCACGCGGAGCTTGGCAAGATGGGGTAAACGGACTTGTCTCTGAGGCACCGACATTGTAATGTGTTTTCTAGCGTGTGTGGTTTGTGGTGATAGTGTTCCTACGACTACTCTTTTGATGAAATCAGAAGGGAGGAAAAGAAAAATTTCAAAACTTCCTAGTGGCTGGCGGAAAGATCACTGATGTTAGGGTAGTGATGTAATCGTAACTGTATTATGAATAATAATTACATAATACAATTACGTTATTATTAATAAAATGTGCATCACGTGAAAAATGCCTTAAATAGCTCAAAGTGTAATTCCCAAGCCACAAATTACGCCAACTGGAAACAAAAGGGACTTAAACGAAACACACGCACATCTTCTGTTGTTAAAACACACGCACAGCGGTTTCTTCTTGATAAAAAGTCACCAAGGTTTTTTTTTTTATAACAGTGGTTAAATATATCTATATCAAATGGCCACTTGTAACCATGTTGCTTACTTCTTTTGAAGCATTATCATACGACAGTATTATTCCATCTCCTTGAATCTCGTCGTTGTTCTTTCGAAGAAGCAGTCTTCATGTTTTTTTTTATTTTAATTTTAAATTATTTTTTTTATTTCAATATTATAAATACCAACTCGAGTTTCTCTTTATTCTCTCTTTCTTCCTCCCTTTTTTTTTTTTCTTCTTTTACACACTCATTCAAATCCCTCTTCTGTTATCAGTCTGGTTTTCAAATAATATAATAGCACTACTTTAGTAATAATGTCTGATCACGAGTACCAATTCAACGTTGCCATGTCCTGCTCCGGTATGTTATCACATTTCTTTCCTTAGCTTGTCTAGTCTCCTTCACTACCTCTTCCATCACTCGCAATTGTCAAAGGCTGTTTGGCCAAACTTGCTTTGTCAATGATTTATTGTATTCCCGTATCTAACTGAGTTTTTATTTTATAGGCTGCTCCGGTGCTGTCACTCGCGCGCTCAACAAGCTCGAGGGCGTCAAGTCCGTTGATGCCAACCTTGACACTCAGCTCGTCAATGTCAAGACTGCCAACCAACTCACCTACGACACTGTTCTTGCCACTATCCAGAAAACCGGCAAGAAGGTCAATGAGGGCAAAACCATTGCTTAAAAAGCAGCTCTTAGTTATGGATCCAGTTGCTGATGCGGACTGGTGGGATGGAAGCAGGTAACTATATTTATGAATTGAGAAGCTTGGCTTACTTGTGAACCTCTCCGAGGAATTGAAAGAGTGTGTGTGGATTAGAAGGTATTATGAAATAATGAAACAATCAACAAAAAATATACATATATAAAAGCCCACAAAAAACCAGAAAAAAAAAACCAGAATAAATACTCCATTAGTACAATCCTAATGGTCAGTATGAATTCAGAGAAAATTAATGCCTCGATGGCTCTCAGGCTGGTTTTTACTTTCCCGCTCTTCGACTCTGTTAGCACAAGATGTGACCCCTGTAAGATAATAATAGTCGTATCAGGAGGGCTAGATCCAGCCCTCAATGGCTTTAAGTGCGTTATGCAAGCGACGTAGACCCTCTGGCCGCTTATACTCATCATCCGTCATTTCTGTTGAAAGCCGTGCCAATGCGGTTACAAACTTGTCAATCAGCACGCTCTCAGTTGGCGGTAGCTCCAACGCCTCAGCATTGTCATCATTATTAGTAATACTATCAGTAGGTACAACATGGTCTCCGCCGCTCGATTTAGGATAGCGGTGATGCTGGGGCAGCTCCGGGATGGTCGAGTCCTGTAGTAGCTGCTGAATACCCTCGTTGGTAAAGGGAATCTTCTTACGGGACTTTCTTGAGGACGACTTTTGCGTCGCAGCGCTACGCTGGGCCATGTGCCTGCTACTACTTTCGTGGCGGTGGCTACGATGACTACTGCGGTGATTATTGTTTTCCCGATGGTGATGATGATGGTCACGATGAGTGCGCTTGGTTTGTGACTGGTCGGGTTCGCGCGTTGGCACGTGGTGCTCTGAGTAGCTTCGGTGCGCAGCTCTCGCCGTCTTATCAGATGTTGTTTCAGCCAAGTAAGGATCAACTGGGCCCCTTTTATCCTTAGGGGTGCTCTGGCTGCTGTTTGTTACTGCTGTCCATTTGCTAATCTCTAGATGGCTGCCACTGTCATAGTTATTGCTAACGTCAGGGTAGCTATCGTTGCCGCCAGTAAAGTGTTGGGATTTAGTCTGGCCCTGCATCGGCAAAGCTGGCAGCTCCCTACTATGACGGGTGTAATTTACTGGGGTGGAATCGTACGCAATAGGAGTTACCGGAGTACCTTCCAAGGCCAGACTGATTCCGTCTTCAGACGCAATTGACGGCGCTGGTAGCGGCATCTGAGAGAGCAACGGGGATGACACCGTGCGCTGGTGATTTGAGTGCATAGCATCACCTCCCATGACACTTACTGACTGCATTCCAAAGGTCACTGCAGAAGCCGCTGTTGATGCCGAGCCGCCTGATTTCGTCGAGTCTGTCACCGTGGCAGCGGAAGCTTTGCGTTTTTCGCGCAATAACTTGTCCTGTTCGCGGTTTGCAATCACCGTTGATGGAGACAGAGTAAGCGGAAATGTCTGCCCCTTCCTTGGCAAGCTGACCGGCGTGGCCGGGGTGGGCATGCCAAATGCACCCATCCCATGAATTCCCCGGGAACTCGTGCCCATTGCTTTTGGTGCATTAGTAGCAGTATTGCTGAAATTTCCACCTAGGCTCGTTTTAGGAGTTGAAAATAATGTTGAGGTCATAGCACTATCGCGCGGCGCGGAACTAGGCGTGATGGTGTTGTAGTTCACATTGTGCGTGGCTGTTGTCGGGGTGTTAGCTGCCGTGCTGGTTTCTTCTGCTGGGGTATAATATCCCTCGGTAGAGGAGTCGACAGAGCTTCCTGTAATCTGTCTTTCCAGGGCAGACATGGCGAGTCGTTGGCGAGGTGGCGGGACAAGGTTAAGCGCCGGATCGTCCGGACTAGCGTTATTGCGAGTGCCCTCCACAATTGTGCTATTGCTTTTGTTGTTGACAATTGCCGATATCGCATCTCCAAGAGTGTGCACAGAGGTGACCGGTGAGTGGCTCTGATTTGGTTGGTGTTGATGCGGGAAGCTGAATTTGTTATTGACTGGGGTGGCGGGTAGCGGGCTGCTGGCAGGGGCCGGTTCAGAGGGGGCGTCATTTTTGGTTGCAGAAACGTCAATGGCATCCGAAAATCGGTCCAGGTCGTATGATTCGGCTTCTTGCTGCTGCAACTGAAGCTCCTGCGAACTCTGAGACTGTCGTTTTGATGCTAAAGGCTGCACAGGCAGCATATATCTAGGCGGCTCGCTCACCGGAGCATTAGCGCCCGCAGAGGACTCAATTGACGCCATGGAGATGTAGCTGATACGCGCCGTTGAGGGCTCTTTTAGAGGTTCCGCGGTCGTTGTTAACGCTGAGGTCCGTGACGCTGTTGTCGTTGCAAGCACGGGCGGCTTTGACCGCGTGCTTGATGTTTTTCGCAGTGCCTTCATATCCGTCAAGAGGGTCTCAAGCTCGCTTGTGGCTTGACGCACTTTGTTAATGGAAATAGACCGGGAAACCGACCCAAGACGAGTGTTTGTGTTACCTGGCTGGGGTGGTTCGGGTTGTTGCTGGACCTGGTATTTTTCTTGGCTCTTTTGGGATGGCTGGAGCTCTGGTTGATTTCCTTGCTCCTGGTGGGGCAGGATCAAAGGCTCATGTGCGATCGTAGTGGGCGGAGAAGGCTGGTCCTCGGGTTTGGAGTGCTCAATTGATTGCGACTCGTCAGCCATTTCTGACACCGTAGCCGGCCGCTTGCGAGCGATATCCGGGTTGGGGCCGGGATGCCTATTGTCAGTGATGTCCATTGACGGTTGCAAAGAGACGTCTGAGCCTGTAGAATCAGACATGATAAAGCCAACCGTCTAAACTAGAGAGAAAAAAAAAAAAAAGAGCCTCCCCCAAAAACGAATAAACGAAAAAAAAAGGAGAGCAATAGTTAAAGTGAAAAAAAGAGGATCAGAAGGGAATCAAAAATAAATAAAAGAATTGGAGAAAGAGAATATTTTCAGTTTGTCAATGTTTTAGGATCCGATATTGGGGTGGTGGGTTTACAGCATCAATGGATACACTTTTGTAACACAATTTGGGTTCAGAACTCCAGTAACAGGCGTAGAAAGTGACGATAACACGCATCATATTTAAGTAAAAAAACAACAACGTATTGTTCACATTGTGTTTATGCTGTCGAGCAGCTTGATTCCACCCTATTAGTTATATTATTATTAATTTTTAAGCAGTGGGCTGGGGCTGGACTTGACACTGTACGAAACCAGGAGCTTTTTTTTTGTTTGCACATTGTATACTTTTACATTTTGTTGGTATTTGATTCAAGCATGCTACATCGAATGACACTTGGAATTTACTTTGTATGAAGAGGATGAATAGTAGCCACTGCATCAGCGGCTACAAGCCTGGCTGCTTCAAGGGTTTTTGCGAGAAACGGAACCGAAGGAGTAGCGCCAAACCAACACTGACTAAACCTAAGAAAACACTGTAAAGCTTTTTTGGCCTTTGTTCTTGGATTCATTATATAGCAAGTTCTACTGAAAACTAGTCTTGTTACAAACAATTGGTGATGGTTCTTTTATTTCAGACCTGCTACAATCTTCACTTTCAGGGTTGGGTTGATCGTGGAATAGCACTAACCATTGCCGGCCCAAAAAAAAAAAAAAGAAAAGCAGGCTATTTTCAAATCTGTTCTGTCACTGACGGTTGCTGTACTGTTTAGGGTGACAGGGACACCTAAGCGATGAGGTTGCAGCCAACAGTAGCAGCAGAACTAGCATCGCGATGCAAAGCATCGGACAGCTATACCGCTCATTTTGGCACCTCTGTTGAACAGTTAAAAAAAATGTCTTAGAGGGACAATGATGATGTGTAAGAAACGTCTTATGGAGGCTGGTCAATAACTCTCAACTACTATTTACCAACAACAGAAAATTACAAAGTTATTTACAGAAGACGAGAGAACAATAATAGTTATAATAAATTACTAACCGTTGGACAACTATCGTAGAAGAGAATGAATTAATGCGAGTCAAAGGATAGGAAGGTGCCTCTGCCAATATAGTTTTACTTGCAGATATTTGTGTAAGACCCCACAACAAAAAAACTTCAACATGTATCAAATGATTTGAGCAGCCCAAGAATCTCGCCTTGTTTTGTAAGAAAAACGTGGTTATTGAGCAACTTGACTGCCTACAAAGCTAATATCAATCAGTACAAAGTAATCTATATATTTTTTTCTTCTTCACGATGTATTGACAAGTCTAACTACACGTCAATGTAACATCACCAAGCTTTCAATTGTATACAAAGAAAATAGAAAATATATATACATCTTCTCTGAAAAAAAAAAAAAACAACAACAACAACCAACATCTACCCGCATGTAACAAAGAAATCAGCCATAAACAACGATTATGAAGAAAACCACAAGGTAAGCTATTTACCAATTAAACAAATCACCATCAGTGCAAGATCTGGCCATCACCGGAGAAGCAAAAGGTTGAAAAATATTTTATGCAGCTCGCTTATCTGGCTCAAAATAAACGCCAAAAAGGAGGACTCAACGATGGCTAAAAGGGTAGACAAGCATGGTGACCAAAAGAAACAACCTTTTTGACTTATTCGATCAAAGACTCTCTTGCAAGAATAAATTACGAGCGGCTTGTTTTCTTTTTGTGCCAGGAGGCCAACTTAACTTATTAACTTTCATGAATGGTCCCAATTTCTAGTCCTATATATAGCCAAAGTCACAATCTGAGCGCTGGTATACTTCAGTAACTTATCTTGATAGGTTATTGATAAGTTAAATATCACTGACGGTCTTCATTTGGCTGCTAGAGAGTGACATGACCAGACCTATACCGTGTGCTACAAAAAAATTTCCCAAATATGCCAATGTAAAAGTAATAAGTTCATATTATGTCATGCGGTCTAGGGGTCAAAAAAAAAAAAAATTAAAATAAATATACTTGGAAAAACAGTTGCCAGGTTGGAAGGTTCCTTTTGTTAAAAAGAATTAGATCAGCGGTACTGTGCCTTCATTGTTTTTGTTGCCGACTTTGCGATCAATCTCATCCATGTAGCTTCCAATATGGGCCTTTAGATGCTTCAATTCCTCCGAGACGCTGCGCTTCTCAACGTCTAAATCTTGCAACATTTGGACCATATCAAGCTCTTTCTCAGTGATAAAGACACGATTCTCCTCCATGGGTGGCTCTTGGACCCGGCGTTCAGCTTGCAAAGTAGCGAATTTGTCGCGTAACGTTGTCATGCTTGTCTCCGCACTGCTCCGGCGCTGCGCAGCCTGGGCGCGCACCCGCTCCTCACGCTCCTCGGCCAGCCCAATCTGGCGAGTAAACTGCTCGGCACGGTGCTCAAGCTTATTTTGCTCGAGCACGCGAGCATCATGCTGCTCTTGCAGTCGCGTCAACTTGCGCGTCTCATCATCCTGTCGGGATAGCTCATCGTCAACTTCATCAAGCATCTTTCGGCACTTGCGCATCTCGTTGTCAATTAATCTCAAGTTATCTACCGTGGTGTCCATTTGCCGGGCGCGTCGTTCAATTGCGTCTAATGCCGCGCGTTTTGTTGCTAATGACATGTTCATGTCCTGGTTAACTTTGTGGAGCATGGCTGGCGACTCTACAATATACGGCCGCACCCTGTCGTTGGCTTGTCGCGCCTCGAGAATTAAAAAGCTTTGATCTTGTAGTTTGGCAATAAGCCGAGACTTTTCGGATTTGTAGGTGCCGTGCTCAAGCGTAATCTGCTCTTGCATTTTTTTAAGCTGCCGCAGCTGATACTCGAGAGCGCTGTTATGGGCCTCTATGCTGCGCACGCGCTTCTCATGTTCAGCCCCAGTTTCAGGCGACTGGGAGCGTTCTTGTTCCTCTATACGTGCTTTCAGCGTGTCGAGTCGGTTTGACAGCATGTGGTACGCTTCAGCGTCCTGCTCACTTTTTTGCACCAGCTCGTCACAGTCGTTCATATGCTCCTCGCGAAACCGCGCAAAGTTCACAACACCAGACAGTATACGCTGAATGCGCTGCGGGTCCGGCTTGACTCGGTCGAGAGTACTAAAGTCGTCAATCCCGCAGTCGACCAGGAAGCGGTGGATTTTGCGTTGCAATGCAAACATCATCAAATGATGCTCTTCTATGTGCATTTCTTCTAGTGAAACTCCTGCAGCCTCTGCTGACGCTGTGAGCGCTGGCCCCAGGTTGTTTGTCGACACGCCCAGAAAGGAGTCCAGGATCTGCTCAAACAGCGACTGAATGTACTGTGGTGTGGGCCGCATTAACAGCTCTTGGGGAGCCGCGAAATCGCAGCCTTGCAGGCAAATAGAAATCTCATTGACAGGCAGCAATGGGAACACGTCATTATATTCTGGTTCAGCGGTCCCACGCCGGTTATTCACAGGAGTTTTGTACATGATCTCTGGGTGATAACGGCTTTTTTTTATTTTATTTTTGTCCTGGTTGGATATTTACAAACAACGCTGTCGCTGTTATAGCAAAAGGGAAGAAAGAAGTAAGTAAAAAAAAAAAAAAGTAAATAAACTCCGTTGTCATGGCAACAAAGTCATGTGACTCCCCACAAAATGTTGACCAGTTTGGTGCTTACCAAGCCCAAATTTTTCTACCTTTTTTTATTTTTTTTTTTTGATATCGTCGACTCTTTTTTTTTTTTATTACCTTTTAAAACAACCTTGACCCTTGTTTTCAGCCCTCAAAACCCTCCAGATACCAAAGCTCTATACGACGCCAAATCCAACATGCTCAGAACAATTTTCCGCTCATCATCGGCCATTTCCAGAGGTGCTCTCTTTAGACCCTACAGCGCACGTCTCTACTCCACTGCCAACGGCAACGATGGCACCACCAAGATTGAATTCAAGATCCAGCCACTGCCACGTGAGGGCGAGAAGCCCGAGACAAAGCGGGCGCGTCTTTTGTACCAGTCGCGGAAGCGTGGTATTCTTGAGACTGACCTGCTGCTCTCACGATTTGCCGAAAAGTATCTCAAGGACATGACCCTTGAGCAGATGGAGGAGTACGACCAGCTGCTGGATGAGCAGGACTGGGATATCTATTATTGGGCCACCTGCAATGAGGTGATCAAGCCGTGCCCGGAGCGCTGGGAGAAGAGCGAGCTGATGGCCCAGTTACGGGAGTTGGCAGAGAACAAGAAGAGAGATTTATTAAGAATGCCTGAGCTGTACTAATATAACAAGGCAGTATAACTATGTAAATAAAGCAACACAAGAGTATATATAACCAATAAATAGAGCAATCAATCAACTAAACGCACAAAAAAAAGAGAGAAAAAAAGAAAAGAAAAAAAAAACAATATAGTAGTGGTGATAATGATATCCAAAAAAAAAGGGTTCAAACACCATTTACAACCAACAATGGCAAACAAAAAAAAAAGGCATATCATCATTATCATCGTCGTTACTGGATATTCAAAATGTTGTCGTAGTTCTCGTACTCTTCTTGTTCTTCGGGTACCGTATTGGTATCATCATTTCGGATGCGCGCAAGCGCAATCTCGGCCGATGTGTTGGGAAACTCGGTTACTGGCAGACCCAACTGGCGTTGCAGGTTTTGTACAATATCTTGCAATTCGATTTCCTTTCTGTTCTGCTCGTCGATTACTGTTTGGAGCTGGCGGATGTAATCGACACTTTTAGCCAAGATAGTACTCTTATTGGGTTTACCCTCTTTAGTCAGCATGTTGGGCCCGGTCGCATCATTGCTGTAGAGCAAGCTGTCAGGCACCAGAATGGACAGTTCCTGGATCTTGTCATTAATATTGTCGCGGCGCCGACGCTCAACAGCATTGTGAGACTCCCGGCGCTTCCTCCGGCGCTCGGCCAGCAGCAGTTGCTGTTGCGTCTTGGATGTGCTATTGGCGTAGATGTCGTTGTTGGGGCTGGACCCGTACGTGCTGTTGTCGAGTGAGCCAGGCGACGAAGGGTTGTGTAGTTGAAAGTTGTTGTCCTGCAAGAAGCGCAACGCGTGGGGAGGAGACTTGAGGTCGGGCGAGGCCAATTGAGTCATTCCGTATTGCGAAACCTGTGAGGGCGAGTAAATCATCTGGTGTCGTTTATTGGCGTTAAATTTTAGATCATCAAACGAGTTCTGTGGGATATCGAGGTGACTGGTAGTGTTAGAGTAGAGAGGGGTTCCGGAATTAAAAGAGCCAGGCTGGTTAGCTAGTAAATTCATGTTATTGGCATTGGCGCCAGCGGTGTTGGTAGCAAGGTTAACACCCGCAGCAGCATTGGTAGCAGCATTGGCAGCAGCAATGCTGGCTGGGTTGCTGTTGATAGTGTTTGTAGGCTTGAGGTCTGGAGATTGGAGAGCCTCGAGGTCTAAAAGATCATTCTCGTCAATGAGGTAGCCAGAGTTTGCCTCGTCAAACGAGTTGAAGCCGCGGGTAAGAACCTCTCTGGAGAGCAGGGTTTTGTCAGTCATGAGAAAAAGCAGTCCGTATCAATTGGGGAAGTAGGAGGTGGCGATGTGTTTTTTTGTCTTTTTTTTCTTCTTTTTGCTGTTTTTCTTGCGATGTTGGAGGTGAACGTAGTGGAGAAGAAAATGGGGGGAAAGAAGGAAAATAAAATGGTAATAGTGGAGGGGCGTAATATAAACACAAAACAATATATATATATATATATATAATATCGACGACAATGAGATTTGAACAAAGAACAGCTCAACGAGATAGAAGGTTGGATAGAGCTATCAATGTCAACATAAGGAGTCTACCATAAATACGGAAAACAAACGAGCTAGAGAAACAGTGCACATATTAATTCACAATCAATACTGTCAACATTTAGCTGACTTTTGGCGGTTTGACCTACTTTTGCCCATGCTTGTTTCTTTATATCAGACACTGACTGGTGTCTTAATTTGCATTGTCACCAACGTCTTCTAGTAATTTTTAAAATACTCTATGGTAAAAATTGTATTATTCAAAAGGGCCATTGACTCTGTTTGGACTACATCATGTCTGACCGGCTTGCTATTACGGTGGGGTCTTAGCGTTGTCAACGTTGAGTGCAGTGTGGTGCGTAAACTGCGGAGTGCATGCGGAGTGCAGTGAGTTCCGAAAATAACATACTTTATTTAACACATAGACTTTTACATTTATACTTCCAAACGTATATGGCCCATGTCACTTGTCCTATTTATCAGCCACGACATACCCACAACGTCAGTTTTTCCTCACCTTCTCCCACAAAGCCCTTCATCTACCATCACCAACTTCGCATACACGTCTACCTTCAACCATGTCTGGCACGTTTGAACAGGCATTCAGAGCCCAGCTCTCTTCTTGGAGAGGCTCGACCTCTTCTACTCCAGAGCAAATCACCACTAACCCCAACCCGTCTTTTCTTGACCGAGTCCAGAATCTCAACCCATTCAAAAACCAGTCCTACGTTTCACTACCCACGTCAGAACCGCCCGCTACTCCTAGCAACGAAAATATTGAGGAGCCCTCGTGGTTTACGCTCTCGCGCTGGGACCGTCTGCTGATTTTTGGCATTACGCTTCTTGGCTCCGTGGCATGCTTTGCCCTTTGCTTCGCCATTCTTCCGCTGCTTGCGCTCAAGCCCCGCAAGTTCGCGGTGCTGTGGTCACTGGGCTCACTACTCTTTGTCGTATCGTTTGGTATTCTGCAGGGCCCTATTAACTACCTTGTTCATCTTACATCGCCAGCGCGGTTGCCATTCACCGTTGCGTACTTTGGCGCCATTATCATGACGCTTGTTTTCAGCATTGGCCTCAAGTCCACGCTGCTGACTATTCTGGCTGCGGTGCTGCAGATAGTTGCTGCTATTTGGTATACTGTTAGTTACTTTCCTATGGGATCGCAGTCTCTCAAGTTTGCCTCACGGGTGGGCGCGAGACAGGTCACAAACTGGATCAACAGTTAGTGACGGATCTGTAGAGATAGGGCAGGGTGTGATATAGACGGTTTTTTTTCAATATATATAGTATGAACAAAAATAAGATAGTATTTAATAATGGTAAAACTAATTAGTGTATTCAGTGGTGGCAATCAGTTTCGATAGTATGCTTTAGCGGTTGCTGTCAGATCAGACCCAATATTGAACAATCAACATTCATACCCTGAAATCCAGTAGCTAATTGTAAGATTATGTAGTTGCTATTGGTAGTTTTTGAAATTTAAAAATCTAATCCAATGTCCTGAGGCTTATGGCTAAACCGCCGAAACTTTGTCAGTGATGTGAGCATGGGCTGTCAGTTACACAAGCCAAATATCGTGCCTTAATATGGATTTTACTCTCGGGTATTGTATCAAGCAGAACAAGTCAAACTACCTGACCAATTCTCATTACGGAGGCTGAAAAACGGATACTAATTTTTCTATATAAATAACTAAACAATTACTTGTACTTCATTTTTTAGCCATGGTATCACACTGATTCAATATCAATTTTGCAAAACAATATCATTTTTATTAGCTTTTTTGATTTATTTTAATAAACAATTTCACTTATGAAGAATTTACTACTTTTATCTAATACGCTTCTATTCAATTGACATTTAAAATAAATTTACATGAAACAAAGATTTTTATACACTGCATGTTACTAGCTTTAAATTAGAAGAAACAAGTAAAGAAAAAAAAAAGAATGATAGGGGATCAAATTTATATTATATATGTATTCCTTTCTAAAAAAACGGAATCAAATCAACCTGTGAATAACAAGCCGCATTTGAATAAACCGTTTCTGACATTCAAATATCAGTATTGGAAAAACCTGCCACCCTTATCTCGATTACTTTTTTTTTTTTTTTTTACTTTTCTGGCAGCTGAGGGGAGGTTTATGGGTTCACTTTCTCGTACCAGCAGGATGTAAGGGGATTGTGTTTTGTTTGCAAGTCTTCATATCCTTTGCTGTTAAATATCATGATTATCGGGAAGTAGTGCATTAATACAACGCAATTGAAAAATGTGGAGAAAAAAAAAGTTTATACGGGTTGCTTTTTTAACATATTGTTGACCGCAGGTATCACTAGTACTGTAACCAGCGTCAATGATTCCGAAAAAAAAAATCATTCTACAAACACTCTGATTACAGAATTCAACTCTCTTGGGTCAGCGTTTCATCATCATTTAAATATTTGAAGTAAATCTCAAATAGGCTCATAGTTATAAAAGTACATTTATTTTTTTTTTTTTTTTTTTTTTGCTGAAAATTTTTTAGATCTTCTTGTCGAGACCCAAGGGCTTGATGGCCTCAACGAGCTTGGCATGAATCTCCTTGACCTTCTCCTTGCCCTCGGCAGATTGGGGCCAGCCCACACCGAGACCAAGCTCGGGGTTCTTCTCATACTTGGGGATGATGTGGAAATGAACATGGTCAACCTCCTGATGAGCAATGCGGCCATTGTTCTGCAAAATGTTGTAGCCATCGCCCTTCTCAGCGCCCTGGTCGTGGTTAAGGTTGAGCGCAATAGCAATGCGCTTGGTGATGGGAAGAATCTCAGCCAGGTACTCGTCAGGGATGTCATGGAGCTTGGCACCGTGGTACTTAGGAATGATCAAGGCATGGCCGGGAGAAGTAGGACCAATATCCATAAACGCCAAAGTTTTGGCAGTTTCAAAAACCTTTAACGAAGGAATTTCGCCTAGAAGAAAGCGTCAGTATGGTGGAGAATAAGATACAAGCAAAAAGAAAAGCCATTGAGTAATAGAATGGCCATTATATATTACTAGACCTTACCCTTAACAATTTTGCAGAAAATACAGGAAGCGTTGGAGGCCATTTTTTTGTTTGTTGCTTTGATTTCGGTTCGATTGAGCTATGTGATAGGTGAATGAAGGAAGAGAATATTGGACCTCGAGGGGTTGACTGATTTTTATTTGCGAAGCAACTGGGGACATGAAAAAGGGCTAGGGTAAAATACATTTAACAAGTATCAAGCTCATCAAAATTAAAACAATACATTATATCCCATCACTATCTTCAATTGCAATCTTGTACAAATGATTTCAAAAAGAAAAAAAAATATATATATTAATAAAATAAATTCAATTACTTCTTCCAAATAAACTAAATAAAAACAAATAAAAATCTTCTCTATTTTAATGCATTTCCCATGTTTTTCTATAACATCTTTCTCTTTCTCATCTTTTTTTCTCTTTCTTTTTCTTTTCTTTCTATCAATCGAAAAAGGAGTACTTTCTTCGTCTTGGTCTAGAAATAAATATTAATTGCAAATCCCAAATTAATGGTTCCGCAATCATTTCTAGACTAAAAAGAAAAAAAAAATGTAAATAATGTAGGTCGTCAAAAGTCATAATATCATCTAAAAGATCTTCCGAATTAAAAAGGAAACATCGTGCTATCGTCTCGTAAAAAAACAAAATATAAATATTAATAAATGCGGATTTCCTTTTAATTCTATTGCTGTTAGTGTCGTCTAGATAATTCATTATAACTGCAAATAAATAAATAAGTTTCGTCAACCGTGTAGTGTAAAGAGAAAAAAAAGATTTCATCATCGTCGAAAAAAAAAAAAAATCTATCAAAACCGAAAAATATTATCGAAAAAAAACTTTTTGGCGGAAAATATTAAAATATGCAAGAAGGTGAAGAAAAAAATATGAAACAAATAAAAAGGAACTCGGGCGGAAGAAGTCATCACAGTGGCAGTCTGTTCTGGATTTACCAGAACGAAGACTGGTAGCCACCCTGATTACCGTAGTAGCCACCGCCGCCGTTACCATATCCGCTACCGTAGTTGCGCTCATGGTTAACGTTGTTGCTGTACTTGTCGAGACCTCCGTTCTGCTTACGGAAATCACGGGCACCACCGCGGCCGCCACCACCACGAGGTCTGCCCTTGCCGAAACTAGCTTCACGCTTAATGACGTCAAGGAACTGAGGAATGTCCTGGTTGGCCTCCTTAAGAATGTCGACCAGCTCACGAACAATGTTCTTGTTGTTTCTGTTAAAGAAGGCAGTGGCAGTACCAACATTACCAGCACGACCAGTACGACCGATACGATGAACGTAGTCATCAATATCAGTGGGGAGATCGTAGTTAACAACATGGGTGACGTTGGGAATATCCAAACCTCTGGCAGCAACGGCAGTAGCAACCATGATAGGAGTGGCACCAGAACGGAAGCTCTCCAAAGCACGCTCACGCTCTCTCTGGGTACGGTCACCATGAATGGAGGTGGCAGGGAAGTTCTGATGAATCAAGAAGTCAGTCAAAGCATCGGCCATGCGCTTGGTCTCAACAAAGACAAGGGTCAAACCCTTCTTGTCAGCAGAGAGAAGATCAAGGAGAAGAGACTTCTTGTCCTCATCCTCAACGTAGAGAATGGTCTGGGTAATGTTCTCAGAGGTAGAACCAACACGACCGACAGAAAGGAAAATGTAGTCCTTCAAGAAGTCGCGAGCAAGCATCTGAATGTCGCGGGGGAAGGTGGCAGAAAACATGAGAGTCTGTCTGTCTTGGACACCAGGCATACCTTCTTGCTCAACGATACGTCTGATTTGGGGTTCGAAACCCATATCAAGCATGCGATCAGCCTCATCCAAAACGAGGTACTGAATGTTCTCGAGGGAGATTCTGCCACGCTCAAGAAGATCGACAAGACGACCAGGGGTAGCAACCAAAAGATCACAACCGTAGCCGATCTGACGAATCTGAGAGCCAATGTCAGCACCACCGTAGACAACGCAAGGGCGGACCCAAGATCTGTATGCAAATTTGCGGGCTTCATCATAAATCTGAGAAACCAGCTCACGGGTGGGAGCAAGAACAAGAGAAGTAGGGTAACCCTTGCTCATGGTGCTTCTCTGAGGGACGGGAGCAGGTCCCTTGTGGAAAGATTCAGAAAGAATGGGGAAGAGGAAACCACCAGTCTTACCGGAACCAGTCTGGGCACAAGCCATCAGATCACGGCCGGCAGCGACAATAGGAATGGAGTACTTCTGAACAGGAGTAGGCTTGGTGTATCTAGCCAACTTAATGTTAGTGAGCAGATGCTCCTCAAGAGGAGGACCAAAGACAGTGACAGGCTCAGGAACATCGTTACCAGAAGCCTCGACGGGAATATCGTCGTAGTTGTCAAAGTTGATACCGGTAGATTGGAAATTGGGGTCGTCCTTAGTACCAAAAAGCTCAGTCTCTTGCTGAGCATCAGTAGCACCAGGAACGTGCTTGCCATCAACATAACGACCACGAGAGCGAGAACCACCGCCTCTGGCGCTAAAGCCGCCACGGTTGTTGTTTCTGTAGCCGTTAGAGAAGCCGCCACGGCCGCTACGGTAGCCACCGAAGTTGTTACCGTAATCACCACCATAGCTGCCACCGTTGTAGTTGCTATTGTTGTTGTAACCACCACGGCTGTTGTTGTTGTAGCTGTTGCCGCTGTAGCGGTTGTCGTTGTTGTAAGAGTTAGGAGCATCACCGCTGGGCTGTTGGAGCTCTCTGTTACGGAAAGGAGGGATGTAGGCCTTTCTTTCAGTAGCAGATGCGGGTGCTTGAGGGGGATTTGTAGACTCAGTCATAATGATAAGTTTTATAATAGTTAATAGAAGTAGATTCAGGGACCTTCTATGTTAAATCGCGAAGGGTAAGAAAGAAAAAAAAAAAAATCCTAGATCAACAGGAAACTTGTTTTATATAAAAACAAAAAAAAAAATAAAAATAAAAAAGAAAAATTTTTTTTCTTTTGTTCTAGAATATACGGTAGGGTCCCATATATTCACTACTATTTAAGGTTTCATGGTGAAAATTTTTCATCTCCTAACCCTATACATTACGCCACTAAACTTTAAGTAGTGCGGGCCTCACGGCAACAGTATTGTAAAAAGTGCAATGGCTGTCACCTGCTTGTGAAAATCAGCTGGCAGTGTTTTGATGAATAAAAAAGAATTTGATTCTTCCACTATAACACTTAAACGAAAGAATTCTACCCAAGTAAGAAATGCTAAAAGCTATAGTCCATAGGTTATCAGTTGTTTGTTTTCATTCCTGAATAATCAGTTAATCTGCAATCTCGAAATTTCTAAAATCTTTCAACAATGATCTCTTCTTTCTCTTTCTTTTACCTTTGTTATTCGCGCACATCAAATCACACCAATTTCACCAATGCCAGCTAAAAAGAGAAAATCCAAGTCTTCCAGCAAGGCAGGTAACATCAATGAGAATGGTTCGTCCACCACGACCACCACGACTACAGTTATTGAAGATAAACCACAGCCACATGTGAAAAAAATCCATAAGCACTTCCATTATCGCAACAAGAACAGACTGTCTAGTTTCTTCAGCACCAAAAGATTTATTTTTTGTAAGTAGTCTTATTGTTTACACTTGGTGGATGATTGCTGCTGTTTTTTTTATTTTTCTTTTTTATTATTTTTTTTTCCTTATTCTTCCATCCTTCAGGTATCTAACCTTAACTTCTTCGGGTGCTCGCAGTTCTGGGTGCAATTCTTGGTCTACTTGCTGCAGGTTACACTGCAAAGACTCAGGATCTCGGCGACCTACTCAATGACCTCTCTCTCGATTCTCTCTCTGATTTCGTTGATGATTTCAAAGACATGCTGCCTGGCAGCGTCCTTAAGGAAGCCCAAAAGATTGAAAAGTCCCAAAGCGGACAGTATTTGAGTTCAAACTCGTTTGCAGTTGGGAATATCATGAAGAAAACAAATCACACTAGCAAGCATCCAGTTATTATGGTTCCTGGCGTTATTTCAACCGGACTGGAATCATGGAGTCTTGAAGGTACTCCTGAATGCCCAAGCCAGCCTTACTTTAGAAAACGTCTTTGGGGCAGTTTTTACATGCTCAGGGCCATGCTTCTCGATAAAATGTGTTGGATTAAGCATCTCTCGCTAGATCCGGATACTGGACTTGATCCGCCAGGATTTAAAATGCGCGCTGCACAGGGCATGGAAGCTGCAGATTTTTTCATTGCTGGATACTGGATTTGGAACAAGATTCTCGAGAATCTGGCTGCAATTGGGTACGACCTTAACACCATGGCTGTAGCTGCATATGACTGGCGTCTGGCTTACAAGGATCTTGAAAAGCGTGATGGTTATTTCACAAAGCTCAAGTTAACCGTGGAGGAAAATCTGCATATGACGGGTGAAAAGACAGTTCTTACAAGTCATTCAATGGGATCTCAAGTTGTGTTTTATTTTCTCAAATGGGTAGAGGCTGATGGCTACGGCAATGGTGGCAAGGGCTGGGTTAACAAGCATATTGAGGCATTTATTGACATTTCAGGTTCTTCCCTCGGTACTCCCAAAGCAATTGTAGCTTTGCTTAGTGGCGAAATGAAGGATACTGTGCAATTGAATGCCATGGCTGTGTACGGTCTTGAAAAGTTTTTTTCACGCAAGGAACGTGCCCAGCTTTTACGCAATTTCCCTGGCATTGCTAGTATGCTTCCAAAGGGCGGTCAGGATATCTGGGGCCATTCCGATTCGGCGCCCGACGATGAAGCCAGCTTGGATGGTGTTTCCTATGGAAACTTTATCCGGTTCAGGAAGCCCAAGTCAAGCCTATCAGATAAAAATCTGACAATGAGTGATTCGATTGATTACTTGTTAGATCAGGCTGGCCCCAAATTCAAAAAGATTGTAGATGAAAGCTATTCTTTTGGTTTGGCAAAAACACGCGCAGAAGTTGAGGCAAATGAATTCGACCAGCGGACATGGTCAAACCCTTTGGAGGCTGCGCTACCCAATGCTCCAGACATGAAGATCTACTGCTTTTACGGTGTAGGCAAGCCTACGGAGCGCGGATACTACTATGAAGAGGTTGAGAATTTCACCGAGACGGGTTTAAACGTTTCGATCGAGTCAGGTGATCCTAATGCCGTGGTCATGGGTTCTGGTGATGGAACTATCTCCCTACTCACTCATAGCATGTGCTACAGGTGGCGTGACCAGGGGTCTAAGTTCAACCCGGGCAACATCCCAGTCAAGATTGTTGAGATGGCACATGAACCTGATAATTTTGATATTAGAGGTGGTGCTAATACGGCTGAACATGTTGACATTCTAGGTCGGGCTGAGCTTAACGAGCTCGTTTTGAAGGTTGCATCTGGCAAGGGTGATGCTATCAAGGAGAAGATTTGGAGTCCACTCGAGTCTTGGACAGAGGGCATGGATCTTGGCGAGAATTAATCCCGTCCTTATAATTGACACATGTCGATATATATTATTTAACTTATTTACTCTGTAGTTTATTTATAATGATTTTTTATTGTCTTTACATCAAATAGTTAGATAGATAAATAGATAATCAGTTTGTTGTCATCACTATTAAATAGTCTCTTGGTCCAGTTGGTTAAGGCATCATGCTAGTTGTTATTTTCATATAAGATTGTTTCCAAATTATAAAACATAATGACATACAAGAAAAACATGAATTTCAAAGGCATTTGTACCTATGACACTGGAAAGTTAGCGCTGCCAGCGCGTGTTACGAATTCAAATGTTCGATGACCCCTAATTCTCCATGAATAAATTTATGCATTAAGAGAAACCTGTAATACACAGCACCCAGTAGATCGATATCAAATATTAACACACAGTGAAAGCTCAACAGACTACTCTGATCAAACCAACCATCAGCAAAGTAGCTGCGATAACGGATTTAAGAAATTGAATACCGCACTAAGGCCCTTCTTTGTATCAAGCTCCGGGGGAAACTTTTGTCAACAAGTCTCGCCCTGTAGGATGCAAAGGATACTTGTTGAAATTTTGTAAAACTCTTTCCAGCTGACCAAATTCGCAATAATGATTCTGCTCGTCAATGCATTTTATTTAGAAATCCATTCCTAGAATGCTATGATGTATTCGACGCTAAAGTAGCTTACTCAATGTATGATGAGGCACAGCAATTATGAATGGTTTCAGTGGTTTGGAGTAATTTTCTTCATACAGCTCCCATTAGGCGTTGGAGTGATATAGACGGGGTTCACCTGGTATTTCAAAGTCTGCCCTTTACTGTACTAAGCAACATACAAACCCCCTTTCAGCTTTCATAAGGCTTTGTGAGGTTTCTTATGGCGACCACACTTTGACTGCTTCCATGGTGGATGCTTTCTCTAATACCCGTTATTTATTTATATTGGCTAAATCGTTTAAATCTGTAATATCATTTAATTTTGCTTCACAGTGTTATTGTTGCTATCAACTTCTACCCCGTATTTCTCTTTCAGTTCTTTCTTATGCTTCTCCTCCTGCGCTGCTTTTTCTCGTGCCTCCCGCGCCTTCTTGGCCGCATCCATACGCTTGTCAATGCTAACATAGTCGTTGACAGTCGAGAGCACAGTATCCTCAAGCGTGAATGCTGCGGTGAAATTAAGCTTGGCACGAGTTTCTTCAATGCGTGCCAAATCCGGCAGTTGGGCCAGCTGTAGCGTGGCAAAGCGCATTGGTGTAAGAGACCACCAGCGGCCAGAGAAGAGCGAGTCATCACGCTTACGCCAGCCATTACGGCCACCAGGAAGTACCAGCGCCAGCAGCTGTGCGACATATGAGACCAGGAGCACAAGGGCTGGGTTCATCTTGATTACCCGCAGCTCCATGTGTGTTTTTATCTGAGTAAATACCGTGTCAAGTCTTTCGACCTGGCCATTCGAAACCAAAAAGCTAGAGCCAGCAACGGATTCACGAGTTGCGGTAGGTCCCCGGAGCTTGGACTCAAGAAGTAACGCCGCTCGTGCCACATCTTCAACATGAAGAAAACTCGTGGGGGTCGATCCAGCGTGGCTCAAAACTCCCTTGTAGTAAAGGCAGGGCGATAAAAGTGGGTCTCCGTAGTATCCACAAACAATCCCCTGAGGTTCAATGCTACCCGTGATGAGAGTATTTGCGTCATTAGCCTCTAGAATAATGGCCTCAGATTCACTCTTTGATTTAGCATAACTGCTGATATATTGGCGAGGGTTGTTGCTGATACTTTTTGGCGATGCCCATGATTTGTATTGCCAAAACTTCCACCAGTTGACAGGTTGGCGCTTGGAAATAGCATCACTGATGTTAATAATGTAAATGGGCTTACCAATTTCTTTCGAAAGATCAGTGAAAACGTCGACAATGCTTTGTACCATCTCAATGTTTCGGTTGGCTACGTTTTGATGCAGACCAAACCAACCCAGGAAATACCGCTGAATGGCGGCAGCATGATAAACAACGATATCACTGCCGCCCTCCTTAATATCCAATTCGTTTTCAATAATCTCCTGGAGCTCTTCCTTGTCGGTCAAGTCGCATACAAAGTGCTTGACTCCATGCTTGGTCAAATCGGCCGGGACCGTTGAGTTAGTGTCAAGACAAATAATATTTTTTTCATTGCGCAAAAGTAAAAACCGAATGATCCAAGATCCAATAAACCCGGCACCGCCGGTGACAATATAAAGCGTATTCTTGTGGCTAGACAGGGGCACCTTGGCTGGAAAGGACTTGAACTTCCTGCTGACTTTGTCCACGTCAATTAGTGTGGCATAGTAATTCATAACGTAGTCCGTGACGAGGACAAGCGCCAGAAGGGGCAGCGCAAAAATGCAGAACTCAAGAAAGAGATACATTTGTTTTTGCTAATTGTGCTGCAAATGTAGGTGGTGTAGGCTGGGATTAATGGTATCGATAAGGGTTATCAATGAGCTGTGGAATCTGGAAGGATTTGTCAATGTGCATCGTAACAGGCCGAACAAAATCAGCCAGCAAACAGAGGTTTTTATTTTTTTTTTAAACTTTCTATAGTGGGATCATTATACATACAAAAAAAACTGAAAAAAAAAATTTTTGTTTTCCATTCTAGATCTTCCGGACTTTAACAAGCCACTCATTCTTTCATTCCCACATCCTTACTTCAGGATTCAACTGTCGATTACAGGGCTGTATAGAATGGACCAGAAAATTTCTACCAACACGCTGTTAGTCACCACGGCTGTGGCTGCATCGCTACTTTCGATTGGCGCCACACTTGGCGTGCAAACGCTCTTGCAACGGGAGAAGCGTAAGCAGCTTGAAAAAGAGGTTGAAGAGCAGACCGGCGGCAGCGGATCTGCCACTAGCTCACCTCCGGCCGAAGTTGAACTCAACGAACTTGGAATCCCTATTGTTAAGGCTGAGACCGCCAAAAAACCCTTGTTTGACACGGCTTCGTCGGCTGGCGGCAAAGGCTACGACGAGGAGCTGATCGCTGAGCAGCTCTCGCGGAACCGCGCATTCCTGGGTGACGAGGGCCTTGCCAAAGTTCGCAGCACATTTGTTGTTATTGTTGGTGCTGGTGGTGTGGGTTCCTGGGCCGCAACCATGCTGGTGCGCTCGGGTGTGCGTAAAGTCAAGATCATTGACTTTGACCAGGTTACGCTCTCATCGCTCAACCGACATGCAACTGCCACTCTGGAGGATGTTGGAACCCCCAAGGTCGTCGCCATGAAAAAGTTTTTGGAGAAGGTGGCCCCCTGGTGCGAGATCGAGCCCGTTGTGGCGCTCTGGGACCAGCGCAAACCGGGCTATGACAGCCTGCTTCTCGACTCGGATGGTAGCAAGCCTGACTGGGTCATTGATGCTATTGACAACATTGATACCAAGGTTGATCTGCTTGCCTACTGTCACAATGACCTCAAGGTTAAGGTCATCTCTGCTATGGGCGCCGGCTGCAAGTCTGATCCGACTAGAGTTATTATTTCCGACATTTCTCTCTCTCTTGAAGACCCGCTTGCTCGCGTAACTCGTCGCAAGTTGAAACAAAGAGGCATTCCTACTGGCATTCCTGTGGTCTTTTCCACCGAAAAACCAAGCCCAGAGAAAGCTAATCTGATGCCCATCTCAGACGAAGCTGTCAAGGAATCCGTCGAGGATATTGACCAGCTCGCAGTACTGGAGGATTTCCGGGTGCGCATTTTACCCGTGCTGGGTCCTTTGCCGGCCATCTTTGGTTTAACGATTGCAACACACATTTTAACCATCACTGGTGGTTACCCAGGAGTTACGGACCCTACCCAGGGTGGCTACTCGCTTGCAGGTAAGCGCCGCACCAAGGTTTATGACTACGCTTTACAATCCCTGGCTGGCCAATTTGCCCGCTTACACTGGCAAAAGCAAACTGTCCCCGTGGATCTCAATGACGTGGGTTATTTAATTGAAGAGGTTTTCCGTGGTAAATCGGCCATTTCTGGTGATAGCACCCGGTTATGCCTAACGCTATGGAACAAGCCCGAGGGTGAGGTTGCAACCATAGATAATTTGGTTGTCCTAACCAAAGCCGAACAAAAGTTTCACGAAGAGCGGGTTTTGATTGGTGGTGAGGCTCCCGAAGCCGTGTATCCAGCTAAGACTATTGAAGTGGTGAACAAGCGTCTTGCTGAGCAGCGCTACTACTCACAGTACCGATAAAGAAAAATTTAAAAATAAAAAAATAAAAAAATAAAAAAGCAAAATAGCAAATGATATATAATATATAGAGATAACAATAATACTAACAGCACTAATACGTGTATATATAAAAAAAAGGAACAAAAAAAAAGTCATTAAAATGAATCGAATCGTCTACTAAATGCCTAATGCTACTTTCAACCTTTCGTAGACAAAAAATGAACATGCAAACATTGGTGTGACCTTGATGTAGCCAATTGACAAACCAATAAAAAATCCACGAAAGCCGCTAGTAGCAAAGATGGTTTTAGCTGTGTGGATAATGCCAGCACGTTCGCCGGTGACGCCGCTGACTTGGATGCGCCGCCGGACAACTTCCAGCGGGTATGACGCAGTTTGCGAGCACATGCCTGCAAGTCCACCAGCCGTGAGCTGAGCCCACGTTGTCAATGGTTTCCGGTGCGCTCGCGAGTTGTTGTCAATGTTATCTTTATCTTCTGGGTACCGCTCATCCGGCTCTAGAAAATCCATGAGTGCATAGGGCGCCAAATAGGCGGAGCGGAATATATCGTGAAACATGTCATGTGCCCAAAATGAAACGCCTGCGTAGGGAATCATGCCTAGGATTGTTGGCAGAAAGCCTCTATAAAAGTTGGTAATACCACGAAGACTGCTTGATTCATTTGCCTCGCGGAAAATCATGAGCGAAGTTTGGATTAGGCGGCCACCGCGGTAATCGTAGTGGTGTTTATGAGGCTGAAAGGCTGGATTTAAATGGAAGTTGTTTTTCGTTTCAAATGCTAATCTTACTCTAATAAGATCCAATGGGTAGGTGAAAAACACCGAGGTTACACCGGAGAGTGAACCTGCTAGCAGGCGCCGAACTGATGTCTCCTTGTCGTTAGATGGAATGATGATAGCGCGGATCTCTTCGTAGGCAACAAACTTGATGGCCGCATAGGGGAAAATACGTAAAATAGTAGCCGAGTGTCCCTGAAAGAGACCTAATAGGCCCTGCGACCGTTTAATTTCCTTTATCGCCCGGTAAAAACCAAGCCAGGATCCAGCGTACTTTTTAAACTCCGGGTTGGAGGTTTGGAATAAAATTTTAACACGATCCAAGGGTGCAATAAGGGTTTTCGCTGCACACCCGGCCAGACCTCCGGCAATACCGCTACGGACGACATAGTCTACCGTTTGTTTATCAAACTTGGGCTGTTTAGCTGGCTTTGCTGTCGCAACGGCCACCACGGGTACGGGTCCAGGGTGCGGGGTCAGACGGTTCTTGACAGTAGTGTCAGTGATGACAGGGTTTTTGTCGAGAGGATCTGTTGTGAAAACTGGTGATGAGGACATTTGTGAGGCTGATGCGTAGATGGCAGACGGTTGGGCAGCAAGCGAGTCGGAGCTAGTGTTGTTAGGCATGCGATTGAATTCGAGATACTGATGCTAAGTGGTCTAAGAAAAAGACCGAAGAATATTTGGGCAGCCGAAACGTCGATATAGCTGCTGGGAATGAGTGGCGATGGGTTTGAGATAGGGGGAGTTACGATTCAAAAAAAAAAAAAAA
This sequence comes from Geotrichum candidum, assembly GCA_013365045.1. Classification (NCBI taxonomy): domain Eukaryota; kingdom Fungi; phylum Ascomycota; class Dipodascomycetes; order Dipodascales; family Dipodascaceae; genus Geotrichum; species Geotrichum candidum. The sequence continues at coordinate 23,585 of QQZM01000021.1, read as the reverse complement.
AAAAGAGCAAGTTAGCGACCGAGGGTAGTGGATGGGGATGATGGTAAATAGAGATAAAAATAAAGAGGTCGAAAATCTGGGGAATAGAAAGGTTAGAAAGGTTTTTGGTTGAAAAAAAAAATTTTTTTTGTTTTATTTGATTTCGGTCTCGACAAAAAACATTAACGATTGTATTTGGAAGCAGTAATAATAATAATAGTAATAATAATCAGTATATCTCGTATGGGAGGTTTTCTATTTGATAGATTTAGTTGCACAATATGGGTTACCGTGTTATGGGCCGGTACTTGGCAGTAACAGTGGTGGAGTCAGCAACGCTTTGTCTTTTAGTGAGAGGGGAGGTGGGTCAATTGCCGTGGTTGGGTCATGTGACTACGTGATTGCCGACGGATCCTTACTTCCTAAACGGCGATAATAATAATAATAATAATAATAATAATAATAATAATAATAATAATAATAATAATAATAATAATAATAATAATAATCATAATAATAATAATAATAATAATAATAATAATAATAATAATAATAATAATAATAATAATAATAATAATAATAATAAT
>QQZM01000021.1:0-22938 GCA_013365045.1 Geotrichum candidum | reverse complement strand
AATAATAATAATAATAATAATAATAATAATAATAATAATAATAATAATAATAATAATAATAATAATAATAATAATCACAAGCGCCAAGTACAAATCATAAGGCACCTAATAAAAAACAACCGACAACAACCGTCTCGTTTTATTTTCATATCGGAGAGATGGGCGGAACAACTTTTTTAGCATTGGCAAATCAACGGTTATTAACCCCACTTTTTCCATATACCCCGCTTTCGGTATAAACCTATCGGCTGTTATGCCTAATCAAGTATGTAATACCTAACCAGGTAGTTACTAATCAACTATTATGTTGTAATCACGGGATACTAAAAAATAAAATCTATGATACCTAAGACTTGAGATATGTGACTTGCTATAATATTTTTAAGTCCTTTTAAGGGATTGGATTATCCCAAATTCCCAGCTCTCGTTCTCCCAAGTCTAGTTCTCGATCAAGTAGCAACAACAGTCATATAAAACGCATATTTCCACCATCAAAAACCACCAAAAAAACATAGGTCCACCACCATGGCGACCGTTCAGACCCCATCGGAAGATTATCTGCGCATGCTAAACCCCGAGCAGCTCAAGGCTGCAACGGCTCCGGCGCTTGGTCGCGTGATCATTATTGCAGGGCCCGGCACGGGCAAGACCAAGACACTTTCAGCGCGTATCGCGTGGCTGATCCACCACGAGGGGATTAGCGCTAATTCCATCGTGGCGCTCACTTTTACTAATGCAGCGGCAAGTGATCTCATTTCTCGTGTTGGACCTGAAGCAAAGCGTGTCATGGCAGGGACTTTTCATGGATTTTGTGCCAAGCTCTTGTATAAATTTGGGTCCGCCATTGGTCTCAAATCTGGGTTTACAATTGCCGACGAAGCCATGTCACAACGACTCATGCAAACGATATTCAATGACAAGGCGTTTGAAGAATTTGCTGATAAGAAACTTGGATTTAAAAAGGTGAAAAAGACCTATGTGAATGATAAGACTAGCGAAGTACAAACTGTATCAAAGTTGCTCAATGCGATATCCAAAATCAAAGGTAACGCGTATACCATTGATACTTGGGCCAATAGTGGTTTCAATCAGTCACAGTTTTTACTCAAAGCATTTCGTTCCTATGACGATTTACTCAAGGAAGCCAATGCCCTCGACTTTGACGATCTCCTGCTCTATGGCGTTGAGCTTTTCGAAACACTGCCAAGGTGTGTGAACCCAACATGTGTCCTTATTGATGAATATCAAGACACCAACAAGGTTCAATTCAAACTAATGTGTCTTTTGGTGGGCCCAGAGACTGGACTCACAGTTGTTGGAGACCCGGACCAAAGTATTTACAAATTCCGCGGCGCCGAACCCAAGAACTTTGATGATATGAAAGAACGGTATCCAGATTTCTATGAGTGTACGCTCACGACGAATTATCGTTCCATCCAGCCCGTTCTTGATGCTTGTACGACGCTGATCAACGAGCACCGAGCCCCCGAAATGGAACGTAGCCTTAATGCTTTTATTAAAGTACCAGCCGGTGTCAAACCCATGGTTGCCAAGTTTTCGAGCTATAATGCAGAAACAAATGCAATTGCCAGGGAGATCCGGCACTTTGTGGACAATTTCAGTGATTCCCTAAAATATGAAGACATTGCAATTCTTTTCCGCAATCGGAGGTGGTTCCGGTCAATGGAGTATGCCTTACTCAATGAAAATATCCCCTATACAATCAAGGGTAGCAATACCCTGTTGGATTCAGTTGAAATCACAACCGTGCTCAGTTACCTTAAAATCATTGAATCACCGTTTCAGGATGATGCGCTACTAAATACAATCAACAAACCTCCTCGGAATATTGGTTCAACCACGCTCAACCGGCTCAGTGAGACTAATTTCTCATACAAGAACTTGTGGGAAAAGCTGGATGCGCTTGAGCGTAACAGGCATGAGTTCGGTCGCGTTGCTACCAAAACTTATAATGGCATTATGGCCTACCATGGACTCATCAAGACTTGCCGAGAGCGTCTTAGTAAATCAAACACTGCACAAGACGTTTCGGACGTTATTGACTATATCATCACTGAAACGAAGCTCGTCGACTTTATTCACCGTACTGCCAACAAGCCGGAGGATACTATCACAAGTAACCTCAAGATGCTTAAAAAACTGGTCATGAACCTTGAAACCTCTGAGAACTATCAGGCTCTGGCATCAGTGTCAGAATTATCGGCTCCCGCTAGTCCAAATTCTACTGAACCCACGAACACTACTAGCAAACTGCGAATTAAATCTGACTGTCTTAATATATTCTTGCGAGAAATCTCCCTCAAGGCAGCGGTGCCCCGCACCCCAGAGGAGAGTCCTAACCGGGTGGTTCTATCTACAATCCATATGGCCAAGGGTCTTGAATGGAAAGTCGTTTTTGTGCCCAACCTGGGCGAATGTCATATTTATGAACCTAATGAAGAAGAAGAACGACGGGTCTTTTTCGTCAGCTTAACACGAGCCGCTTACTTACTTTACATGTCTTACTCTGATCCCAATGATTTTGCCGATATAGTGTCAGCAGACAGCTTTGTTGATACTTATTTAACCCCCGAATTTCTCCAGCTCTGTGCTGTTTCAAAAGATAGGTTCGGTAATCCATCAATTCGCCGACAAATAAAAATCTTGTTTGGAACAGTAAAGCCAGCAAGAAAGCGGTCGGGCGCAAAACGAAAACTTTCATCAACTCCCGCCAGTAATGACAGTATCTTTTCGGGTGGCTTCCGTAGCGCATCGGCAGTTCTGAAAGATGCACAAGCAGTGGATGTTCTCCGGCAAGAACTGGAAAGCAAAAAAGCCGTCTCAGGCAACAAGCGGCGAAAAGTGTCAACGCCAGCGGTCGGAGGTCTTGAAGAGAAGACCAGTTTGGATAAAACCAAAAATAACTCGACCATCAGTACTCCCATAGTGGTGGATCTTGATAGCAATAATAGTAATAATAGCACTGATACTGATATTACTATTCTTAGCACCAAGACATCCCCGGTGTTGGCCGCAGAAACTGAAAGTGGTGATGAGGTGCAAGTAATCTCAACTGTTAAATCACAACCATGGCCATCTGCATCACAGCCTAGAAAATCCCGCGGTCGCAAACCCAAATCTCCTGTGACTGGTAATACTAGTATTAGGGATCATTTCAAGCCCATTAAACAATAGTTGGAGTTTAATTACTTCAACCCCTCCCACTTTTACTACTGTTACGCGAACGAGGCCCAATGTTAGCACCAACCGATCCACAATAGTCTTTTCCAGACTCGGTTTTTTTTTTTTTTTTTTTTTTTTTTTAATAAGTTCATAAAATATATAAGATAGTTATATACCATCTTCCTGCTCTCCATCTCCCATTGTTGTTTGTAAAGTTTTATCATTTACTGACTCAAAAGCAGTTGTAGTTTACGTTTGATAAAAGCAAGATGCTTGACCTTTTGCCGTACGGATCTGGTCACTGTGGTGGTGGTTGATGCATCCTTGGCCCAAGTTTCACCAATCAGATCCACCTCGGTTTGCAGACTACCATCCGGAAGCACCACAACCGTTTGCGAAAAGTCAATGCCAGCTTTAGCAAAATCAAGTATAGTGCCCTCGGACCGAGCGGCGCGCAGTTGTGAAGCCAAAATCTGCGCTTCACTATTCACAATTTCAAGGATTCCCTGGTTAAGCGCTAGTACAATCTCGTGGTCAGTGAAAATGCGCAGGAGAGTATCCTTGAGCCCCGGGATGGCCAGTTTTGCTGGAATCCGTGCCAAGATCTGTGCTGGCGGTACGGCACCAGAGGCCTTATCAAGCAGCGTCTTCAAATATAAAGGTCGCGTAAGACAGTAGTCAAGCAAGTCATCCCACAGTTCTTGGTCGTTTTGCTGCTTGGCAAACTCAATGGCCTGGTCGGGGTCTTGCAAGTCTTCCAGCACCAGCTTAAGAGCCCTTTTATTCTGGCCCACCTTACCCAAAATATAAACCAACTCTGGGATATATCCAAGTGACTCACAAACCTGAGCAGCTTTTTCTAGGTTGTAATTGTTATTGCGCTTCAAAAACCCTATCAGCTTTGGTCGATCGAACTCAGCGTAAAGTCTGGCTTGTAGGTCGCCAAACTTTTGCGATGCAAATGAATCAACAAGGTTGAGTTGTTCCAAGTAAAGAAATGAAACCACCTCCAATTTCTTTTCTGTGAGATGGCTAACAACATCATCTGGCGTCACTTCATGGCGGCCCTGTACGACTATCGAAATAGCCCGCGACATGGTTTCTCTAATAATGGGCAGGGGCGCAAGTGTTAAGTCCTCTATTGATTTTAGATTGATGGTGAGGATTTCAGAAATCTGGTTTAGAAACGAGCGCAACAAGTGATATTTGGAAACCAAGTCAAGTACACTCGGGTCTCTTAGTAAAAGTAAATGATGTACAGCCGTCACCGGATCACCAGCTAAAATGTATAGACCTGACAAAGTTTTCCTAAGTCTGTCCTTTTGTTCCGGCTTGTCCTGCAGTAAATCCTCAATGTAGCGTTTAATCGTATTGAAATTGTAGAGTTCGATCGGCCATGTCTCCAAGTAGGTGATAAGATCTTCAATTTTGCTTTTCTCAATAAAATCAAGCAAAACAGCTTCATAAATCTTTGAATCTACCTGCAGTGTGTGATCAGCTGGGAGTTTTGGTGCAAGCTCGTCAGTGTGCCCAGCTTTAGTAAAAATAAAGCCCCATTCGTTCCAGTTATCCCTGACTTGTGTTTGAACTACACTTAAATCTGTTTCTCCTCCCTCAACAGTTTGCAATTCGTTGCTGTTGTCCGTTTCCAGGTATGTGTTTTGTACGAGCTCTAGGACTCTGGCGGTATCAACCCAGTCATCCTTATCGACTAAGGACTCAACCCAGTTAAGTCCGATGGCGTACCGCTCTGCAGCTGTTTTCACGTTGGCCGAAATATTCCATGCATCTTCCAGCTTTTTGTGGTCTACTAGCCACTCAATTTTGTCGTTAAGGTCACGTTCAGTTGCAACGATACCGTCCTTTGCACTGATAATAAGGTATTTTGTTGACTGACTATTAGAGTACTGGCACAAATGATAGTCGTTCATGCCTAGCCGTTCATGACTCTTAAGTGCCAGTTCATCACCGTATACCTCACCACCGGTTTGCAAGTCAACTAGTCGTAACTCAGGACTAGGAGCAACCGGGCGGGGGTTACTGTCTGTCGGTCTGGGAGGAGGCAAGTAGCTGAGCATCATTAGCGTGTCGTCTTTGAACGCCGCAATTCCTGCAATAAGACAATCCACCTGCAGTTCTGACTCAACTGTAATTGTCTGTTCTATTGCCTGGGACCGCATGGAAGACCCCGACGACAGTATCATTGACGCGCTTGACGGCAGTAAGGCTTTTAAATCCTTGCTCTTTGTGACAGTAACCTTCAGGTTCCACACCCGGTCTGCCCACGCAATATAAATGCGGTTAGACTCTGGAGTGCATATCCGTGGTTTGTAGAGGTCTGCGCGCGGTGAGTTCTCAGGCCGAGGTATGTTCATAAGCAACTTTCGCGTGTGTTGGTTGTAAATGTTAATTCCCGAGTCGTTCATCCAGATTATCAAGCCGTCTATCCAGTAGATGGCAATCACAGGGTCGTCCGACTTTTGTAAAATTGTGTCAGAGCGGTTGCCAAGCCAGCCACGCTCTGACAGTATGACATCGCCGGCCATGCCGCCTGAGATGAATGTTTTCGATGATTTGTAGTTGGGGTCGAGAGCAACAGAATGCACTGGCCTTTTGAAGTTGGATGCGCTGATGTCTTCTGCCTCCAAAACAGAGCCAATTACAACTGTACCATCAATGGAGGCAGATGCAAGATAGGTTCCGTCTGTTGCCAGGCCGAGAATGGACGCACGATGGGCGCGATACGACCTGATAAGCGTAAAGTCAGGTTTCGTAAGATGGATAACGCCATTGTGTGTAGCAAATGCAAAGAAAGTCTCTGAAGGTAAGCAGGTAGACACAGGATCCTTGTTAAACACAGTTACAGGTAGTTGTGTGATGCGGTTGTACTTGAAACGAGGCTCTACCTCTTCTTCGTCGTCGTCGCTTTCTTCATCTGAAGATGACTCCTCTTCTTCTGAGGAGGTGGATGAGGAAGACTCCTCTTCTGAAGATAATGTACTTTCTTCGTCTAGTGTGCGTTCTGTTTCTTCTGTATTGTCTATTGACGCATTGTCGATATTGGTGTCTTGAATTGGCTCATTATTCTCCGTCATGGTACCGGTTCTTTTGCTAGTTGGTGATGGTTGAGGTGAGAAGGGGCTGCGGCGAAATCTTGAAACATTTTTCTAGTTGCCGTTGCTTCTCTCTTCTCCTCCCATCATTTCCAACTCAGAACCCATAAACTGACATAGACACGATGCCCAGCGCTATCAAAGGTACACCAGCTTCTCGATATACATATTTTATTATTGTTACTAACATGTCAAATTTATTTTAGGTGTTTTGATTGAGTGGTAAGTACTGTACACCACTATCACCTTTGGCTAGTTCTAACAAACTTCCAGCGATCCATCAATTAGAGCCCTAGTTTTAAATATTGATGCGAAGACCCATGATATTATTATAGAAGTAAGTGTCCCATAAACCCATTTTTTTTTCTTTTATTATCATTTTTTTTTTTTCGTTATTATTGCACTCAAGTTTAGACCTTGGTACTGACGTCAAATAGGAACTGGATGAAACGCACCTCATGGTCGATGAGAACAAAGTCGAATACATCAAGAGCGAACTCAACAAGCTGCTTGCAAAGAATACATTTGTTCCCGAGGGAGAAGAATAGACACCTTGAGCGAAAAATACGTGGCTTTTGTTTTCAGTCATTTCTATTGCTTTGATGATGTAGTTCGGTGGCGAAGTCGAAATTTTCGGATACGGACGCCCAGACTTGCTGTTGTCGACGATGGCAATTTCGAGGCGTCCGATGCTTAAGCCTTGCTGCGTCAGAACTCCGCCTCAACGAGCTCATATCACAGGCTATTAGTATGCGTTATTGGTACTGTTGCCTAATCGCGCTTTATTTATTTATTTATTATTTTTTTTTTTTTTCAATTTTATATATATATAGATGGTTGTAATACGAATATAAGCGCGGATTATTTTCTGATGCTAGGTCTATTCCACTAAAAACTTCTGTACATTCATATTTGCACTTTTTCACTTTTCTTCCTTTTTATTTCTATTCTCTTGCCTCGTTGACAGGCCAAATGACTATTGCCAGCACTCAACAGAAACATGTCAATTCTACTCAGACGTCTTGTACGGCCATGTAAACAGCCTTTTTTCCCAGTATCTGCTGACCCCCTCAATAGACAACGATTCAGCAGCGTCAGCATGCGACTACGAGAAAACGGTAACAAAAACAAAACAAGCATACTGAACCCGCCGCTAGTACCTGCAATCGTTGGTAAGAACGCGATAACCAGTGTCAATAAAAACGGCAGCGATTCCTCGAGAAATAGCAATAACACCGAAAGAAATCCCGATTCAAAAGAGGACAGCAGTAGCTACGACAATTTCATCATAGAAAACGCGCTATTTTCTAACAGCCACTATCAACGAGGCAACAATCTTGTCCGATGCACTGTGTTCGACAGCCAGGGAAATGTCAAGGTCGTTTCAGGCGAATTTAAACGAACAGAACTGCTCAATAAACATGGCTTACTGCCACGCGATCTGCGCAAGCTCGACACAGGCATTTCCAACATTGTCCCCACGATCCTCGTACGGAAAAACAGTATTCTTGCCAACCTTTTGCATATCCGCGCCCTAATCAAGTGCGATAACGTATTTATTTTTGACGTGTATGGTTCAGCAGACTCGCAGACGCAGTCTGTTTTTATGTATGATCTTGGCCACAAGCTGAAGATGGGCGGGCTGCCGTACGAGCTGCTAGCACTTGAAGCCATCTTTGTGAGTGTGATCACTGCCCTTGATGCTGAGATGCAGGTTCACACCGCTGTGATCAACGGGATTCTCAGTGATCTTGAAAACGATTCAATTGACCGTGAAAAATTGTGGCACCTTCTTGTTCAAAACAAAAAACTGTCCAAGTTTCTTCAAAAGGCAACGCTGATTAGAGATGCCATGGCGGAACTGCTGGACCAAGATGAGGACCTTGCAGGCCTCTATCTCACAGAAAAAGCAAAAGGTCTAAGACAGGGTCTTCCTATCGAAGACCACTCAGAGGCTGAAATCATGATTGAATCATACTACAAGCACTGTGACGAAATCGTGCAGACTGTGGAAAATCTCGTGAGCAACATCAGAAGCACTGAAGAAATTGTCAACATCATTCTTGACGCCAATCGCAACTCGCTCATGCTGCTGAGTCTGCGCTTTCAGGTTGGTACCCTCAGTCTGGCAACCGGCTCCTTCATTGCTGCAGCTTATGGTATGAATCTTGTTAATTTCATTGAGCAATCTGTTTACGGGTTTGTGGGTATTACTAGTTTTGCAGTTATACTATCGACATTAGTCGGCGTGATATCGCTGCGCAACTTATTTAAGCTGCAGCGCATCACTATGATGTCCACAGCCACGCGGCCCAAAAGACGCGGACTTTGGTCTTTCTTCACCAGACCAAAGGCGAAACCCTCCCTTAATAACAAAGGTTCTGCGGTCCCCAACAGCAGTGGATCTGCCTCCAGTGCTAGCACCCTCCACCCCGGAGTTGGCTCGCCCAACCCACACGAAGACGATGGATTGCTGGTCCAGCCGTCGCTGGACCCCGGTCCTGCGGCTAGTACAAAAGCAGATCAGAGAATGAAAGGACTGAACTGGCTATCTGATGGCCCCAATATTAAGCATTACTAGAAGGAAAAAAACTCCCCCATTATTCACCATGTAAATTTCCATATCTATGTACATCATACCACGGTTCACTTACTATGTAAATATCTATATATTATTCAAGTTGGCCACTGAGACAAATCTCTTGTCTGTTAGCAATGTGTAAAATATTAACAAGTAAAAAAAAATTAATAAAAAAAAAGTTATGCTAAAGGGAGCTTTGGTGCGCTTAAAGAATCCAGATATCACAACTGTTCTAGAAAAAATATGTATAGATAAATAGTTTTTATTTTTTTTTTACGAAACCACAACGGACCCCGCCTAAACGTGACAGATACGCGTTAATATGGCATCTCATCATTGGGCGGTGTTTGCTTGCGAGTTACGTACGGGGGGATGGGCCGACTATCGTCCATTTCTGGGTAATCCCCATCCGGATGGCCATGAGGCTGCTGCAACGGAAGTGGCAATTGTGCATTGTTCTTGTTTCGGAGGTATGGCGGAATCAGGCTCGTAGGCGATGCTGGCTTCTTTCTGTATGGAGGTATGGGCGGTCTATGATCGTCATCGCTGGCATTACCATTGTTTCTAGTATGGTTATTGCTAGCACTATTATTGTGGTTGTTGTTGTGGTTGCGCCCAGGTATCGGGGGGAGGTTTGGCTTGGGCGGTAAGTTGGCTGGGGGCACTGGCCTATCAGAAAGGTAAGGCGGATGGGGCCCTGCAGAAGCTGGAGGCGGGCCCCGAGGTGGGTAATTATAGTTTCGTGACCGCGGAGGGTACCGTGGCTGTGGCGGCGGGTAGTGATGAGGTGGTGGCCCATAGTTATTATTGTTGTTGTGATGCCAGTTCTTCCTGCCAGGATGGTAGTTGCTGTTATTGTTATAGTTGTTGTTGTTACTGTTGTTATATGAGTCGTTATGATTAGATTGATATCCATTGTATCCATGATCTGACTCGGTATCGTAATGCTCGTCCTGCACAGGGGGTGGTAGTTTGTTAGCTCTCTCCTTCTGAGATTTTCTAGCGTCCAACTCATGCGACTCCTGGTATTGTGGTAGATCCTCAGGTTGGCAGGGCTGAGGATCAGTAAAGAAAAATTTGTGATCCAGCGCGCCCATTGCAGTGAGACGTTTTTGAGGGTTTAGCGTGAGTAGTCCACTGAGTAAGGATTGTGCTGCTGGATCAAGATCGCTGTATTCACCCTCAAATTTCCTCCGGTAAGGACCGTACGTGATGTTAGCACCAGGAAGAGTATCCCAGCCCGGCATGTTTTCGTTGTTCGGAGAACCTAACAGTTGAAAAATTTTGTGGCCCTGGTCGGTATCAGAGTTGCCCTGAAGAATTGGAGAGCGACGAAACATCTCTCCAAATACACATCCAATACCCCACATGTCAATAGCTGTTGTATATTTGGATTCACCCAATATCAGCTCGGGGGATCTGTACCAACGGGTAACAACCATGCTAGTATAGGATCTCTGTGCAACACCGGCGCCATGGCCCGGCTGTGGTGGCTTTTCATCATAGTGTCGCGCCAGACCAAAGTCAGCAATCAGTAAATTTCCTGAATTGTTAACAAGAATGTTAGCAGTCTTGATGTCTCTATGCAAGTAGTTATGTTGGTGGAGATAATTGATTCCTTCCAATAGTTGCTTCATATAACATTTAATGTGCGAAAGTTTCATGTGAACGTTGGGATTCGCCAGCAATCCAGCCATGTCATGATCCATATAAGGCGAAACCATGTAAACTGAGCCTTTTTTTCGCGTCGAGCGATCGCCTCGTTGCACTGCCATATCTATTAGCGGTAAGATGTTTTTATGATCTAATGATTTCAAGATCCGGATTTCGCGTAACGCAGTCAACGGGAAACCTTCCTTCTCGTTGTGAAGAAAAATTCGCTTCAAGGCCACGAGACCCCCTGAAGACTTTTGTCGAGCTTTGTGAACCTCACCAAAGGTTCCCTCGCCAAGTTTTTCAAGAAACTCATATTCTTTGAATACTTGAGTACAGCCGTAGAATTCCCAGTGTTTGGGCTGCTGCTGCGGTGTCTTCTTAGAAACCTCCGTAGGCTCATCCTCATTATGCCGCTTTTTCACAGTATCTATAGAAGCAGGCACTGCATCAGCCAATTTAAGATCCATTTTGGCAAATAGTAAAACAGAGCTATTATAAAATAAAGTGTTTTTCTTGAAAGAGACAAGAAAAAGAAAGTGAATAAAAGGAAAGAGACGAGAAGAATTAAGAAAAAAAAGTAAAGCGTCTAAGTATTATTCAACCCTTGCCCTTGTTCTTTTTATCTGGAAGCACACCAAAAGAAAAAAAGGACTTGAAACTAGAAATCACAGACTCATAAAAAATTGTGATAGCAAATAAATGCCAATTAATATAAACCAAAGTCACTATATCAGCAGCAGATATTCGAAACAAAATAAAGAGAATCATAGTAATGAAAAATTAATTTCTCGAACAATTACATTTTTTTTCCATTTTTATTTATATTATACAACTGGACACATTAAAATCTATACATAAAAATTCCGTAAACAACATCAGCAAATAAAAGGTTTTACTTCTTGCAGCAAGAACCACTAGTGGTAGTGGCAGAAGTGGTGCCAAAGGCAAGGCGCGAGGTCTTGTCAGTCAGACTAGCAATCTCCTTGTTAGCAGCCTTCTTAGCGCCAGATGTGGTCTGAACGTAGGAAGGAGGAACATCCAAGGCAGGGTTCTGCTTGAAGAAGTTGCGAGGTCTGAGCAGCAAAGAAACAGGCTCAGCAGGCATGACAGGGAAATCCTCGGGAGCAGGGAAATGAGTGATACCAAAAGTATGGTAGAGCACAACATCGGTGTTCTCAATGTTAGCAGTTCCATCACCAATCCACTCAGGAAGACCTCTAGAGGGTTCACCAGATGTCTGAGGGACGTACTCACCAGCAGGGTACAGCTGGTAGTCCTTGTAGGGGACGACCTGAACATGGTGACGAGCAAAGCCAGCTCTCTTCCAAACCAAAGAACCTTCCTTAGGAAGCAAAGGAGGGCACTCTTTAGAGACAAGTTTGTAAGATGCAGGCTTTCCAGAAAAGGGGTGCAGCTTTTTGGGATTGCACATGTCCCAAGAACGAGTGTACTCGCCCTTGTAAGAGGTCTGAGAATCACTGACGGTCTTGAATACAGTTCTCTTGGGAAGGAAAGCATTACCATATTTGTTACCAGGATGGCCAACGGGAAGTTCAGACTGAACAGCGTCAACCATAGCAACGGAGTTTTCTTCACCATCAATATTAGGGTTGATACGAAGAGAGAACAGGTGCTGATGGTTGTGGGCATTGACATTGGGGTAGACTTGAGTACCATAGCCTCCAATATCTTCACCAGGAGTCATGACGTAGGTGTTTAGGATACCAGTGAGCTTGACTTCAAGCTGGATAGTACCGTCAAGGTGGAAGATCCAGTAAACCATGTACTCGTAGTTGGCAGCAGTAAAGATCTGAGAGATAATAAGCTTAACAGAACGAGTAACAATGGAAGTTGCAAATCCGTCACGGAAATCGGAATGCTTGAACAGAACACCGTCGTCCTCCTCGTGAATGCAGACAGCATTCTTGACAGTAATAGAGTCACCCTTGCGGTCAGCAAAGTGGGCATCAAGGTAGTGAATGACACCCTTGCAATCGCAACCAAGAGCAAGAGGATTAGTCATGTAACCGGCACCGTACTCGCCAAGGTCAAACGCGTGCTTGCGCTGGTGAGGAAAATCAGGAGCACCATATGGCACAACCATCTCAGCAAGAGACATTCTGTAAAAGATGGGTCTGACTGTACCGTGCTCATTGTAAGAGATATCGGAGAGAACGATACCCTCTCTGTAGTTGAAGCCAATATGGAACTTGAAGTTTTGCCACTCCATGACGTTACCAGTCATCTTAAAAGAGACGCCCTCAGGTTGGGTGACATTGATAGGCTTGATGGTATCACGGTAGCCAGTAGTTGCCATGATATCCTTAGGGTTAAAGTTAGAGTGCTTCACCTTGGAAAGAGGACGTCTAACAAGAGGAATATCAATGAAGACAATTTCCTTAGTCTCAGTGTCGACAATAGGGCAGAAATCAAGGGGATGAGAGTACTGGGAGTCATCTTCGTCAGATCTATAGTACATGAGGGCCTGTTGCAGTCTTCTATCAGTTCCCCAACGCTCATCGTAGCCAATAGTCCAGGGATCGCAGTAAACTTTGTGCATATCCTCTTTAGGAACACCGGAAAGAACACACTGTTCAATAACTCTGGGGTCAGATCTCACAACATCTTCGGTAGATTGCAGGTCTTCGACAGTAAGAATAGGCTGATAACCAGTAACAAACTTAGAGCCGTAAACTTTCTTGTCGGTTAGACTTAAGGAACCCTCATGGATACCATTCTTGCCAGCCTCAAGAACAGTGAAAGAAACTTCACGGTTAGGCAGGGAAGAAGTGGGGTTAGCAAGCCAAGGCTTCAAAACGGCCTTAGGAGGTTCCTTGAGGGTAACTGTATTAAAGGAGATAGTCTTGCCAGGAAAGTAGGCCCTGATAAGAGCAACAGCAGCGGTGATTTCAGAGGGAGAGAGGGGATCCAAAGGATGTTGAGGAGCAGTAGCGCCAGCGGTGGCATGGCTCGAGATCATATTTAGGCGCTCCATTGTGATTGTGTTGATTGTGATTAGTTGTTTAGGAATGAATATAGAATAAAAGAAAAAGGAACATGTTTAAAGGATCTCGAGGAGGTATTTATATATCATGTTGATATCAGTAAATTAATTGAAAGCAAATATATTATGCGTTTGTAGAACGGATAGTAATAACTGATTTAAGAGCAACAGTGAGTGTCAATTTTAGATGTTATGAACTAGTATACGCTAGTTGTAGTTTATGTGTCTCAGAAAGGTCTGGCTCCGAGACGTTGAGAAAGGCTCGTAGGTAAACAAGGGCAAAATGTGCGATAACTGATAAGGAACAAACTATAACAAGGTTTCGGGAATTTAAAGTTTCTAATTTGTCTGATGAACTTAATCAATTAGTCCCCGCCAAACACGAGAAAAAAAATTGCTTTCAATGTGTGGCTGGTGGAAAATTGGCCACGATAAAGGTTCAAAACACCAAAAATAAGCTGTCACTTAAAACTTGCTTTCAATTTGGGTCAGACCTACGGTTCGCATAGTAAATTTTAAGACTAGAAACTATGCGGCTATGCCCAATGTGTGTATTCCAGTCCTTAATATTTGGTTCGGCCGTCTGATGTAGTCACGTGTATATTTCTTACTGAACGATAGTTTTTTGTTTTTTTTTATCGTTAGCCATAGGCTTTGCTCTCTATTTCATTCAGTGAGAATGTTGAGCCGAAGGCTTTTGACCTGGCCAATGGTACGGCCCAGGAAACGATAAAAACTTTTTAATTTTTTTGCTACGTGCTTTCAATTTCAGTTTTACTCCACGCTACTTTTATTGGCTGTATTATAATGGTGCGAATACGAGCTCGACAGTTCATAGGCAATTTAAAAGCTATTGTATTCTACAAACTTGAAGGTGAAGAAATAGAAGACTCAGAAAATAGGCATTTGATAGCAAACTTTGAGCGTTTCATGGAGATCTAAAATAGTTTTTCTAAGGGTTCAAAGTGTCATATTCTGTGCGCCATTATTGGTCCAACTATTTGACGTTTCCTAAACTATTTACGGGGTTTTTTTAGCAAGAAGTTAAACCAACGTTAAGCATTTAGCGGTTGGCTTTCATTAATATATTCTTAGTGACGATTTCGTTGCATACTGGGTCGTAGTTTAAACATCTAATGATTTGCGGAGTCCCTGAAATTGTGTTAGTAATTATAGATGATTTATTGTTAACCTGATTCAAAATAATTCTCATGAAAAACAATGCGTTTCTTCTTTGTCAATTATACGCCGTTCATGTAGTAAAATAGGTCAATGCAATTTGTAGGACAAAATTTAAACCTCTGAAATTTCATAAAATTTCAACCTATTAACTAGCTGCAGAGCTTGCGTTTTGTATTTACTAGACAAATATCAGCAAAACGAAAAGAAGAAACTCTTTTCCAGCATGTAAAACCATTTTTATGTCATTTCTATATTTAACAAATCCATAATCATGAAATTTTTATTTATGGCTTGAAGTCCACCATTGAGTTAGTTAAGTAAACCTTCTGTCTACACTCTTAAAACGTCGTTGGCTGTTTCACTCAAACAAAGAGCTGTCTTAAAAAGAAACCCCATCCTTAATGCTTAAATTCTATACTGCCTATAATTGATTTATTGATATCGAAATGTGTCATTCATAACTTTTTTTACGTTGCTGTTAAGATTATGTGTTTTTGTTAAACAGGTTCATTTTATGTGATTAAATATTATAGGCATGGTAGGACAATACTTTTCCAAACACCTTCTAAGACCTCAATAGAAAAAGCTCTATGAAAGCCAAGGTTTAGAGCAGGTTTATTGAATAGTAATCGGTAGAGCGGAATAAAAATACTTTTTCAGTTGCTTTATTTTCATCAATAAACCGGAAATTGGGCATTATTCAGCATACATTGGGAAAAAAATATTTGTGTGGTTTTTGTATTCGTTGAAAGGGAAGATAATATGCGGGGTATTTAACAACACCATACAAAACAACCTAGAGGTACTTGGTTGTATTTACAAAGAGAACATCACCGAAGTTTGTAAAAAACAACAAGATAACATATTGATTCATCAAACATTAAACAAAACTGGTTGTCTTTCAGGCATTACTCATAATTTTTTATATTCATAATACTTCAAGTACTATTTTGAGGGATCTGTCAAGGTAATAAGCCGTGATTTATGGTCTATCTCCTTTAGCCGGTTGACTGCTAAACAAGCAGCAACCATGTCGTCCACCGACTCTTCATCTTTTTTCACGGCAGCACCAGCACCCTTTTTCGTGCTGCGTTTGTACTTGACGATATCGCCACCGTCCTTGTAACCGATCCAACTACGGTGCAAAGCTGGGCGACCCGAAAAGCTCTGGTTCCATTTCATTGACACCTTAATTGGCATAAGTGTATGGTCATATTTGTCGTCATGGTTCAGATATTGCAGGTGAACCCATTCGCACCAGCTCCGACCTAATATGATGTCAAACTTGTCGGTGTCTAGCACAAAAAATGGCAGATCCTGTGCAATATTAAGTACAGTTATAGCCAGGGACTTGACAAACCCTACGCACTCAATCGGCTCGTTGTTGCCATTAACAAAAAAAAGGCCCTTTTGCTTGCTTCCTTTTTTCTGGTTAAGAAACAAATTAAACGAGGACTTTAAGTCCATGTCGTATTTTACGCTCATTTCGTCAGCCACAGTCTTGGATATGGCATTAATAGTCGACACCCCTGAGACGTAGGCGTTATATGCATGCGCACTAAACTGAACACGCGCAAGCACAGTTGTAAAAAAGTTTCGAGAGATCTTGGTTTTTTCGTCCATTTTCTCATGCAAAATCCGAAGCTGTGTAACCTGAAGTCGTTTATTTAATTCAGCTTCTTTCTGAGCTTTTTTCTTTGATTCCTCCGAATTGTATGGACACATGAGACCATCTTTCAGACTTTCAAAAATACTTTGATCTTTGATAATACCACCCCGAAACAGCTGTAATTCTTTTCCATCTTTGAGGCATATCCGGTTCTTGACATTGATTTTGAGTGTGCCATTGTCTAGAAGATAGCCTAGAAACTTGCAGGTCTCCATGTGGTGGCCTTTAAGCCCACAGAAAAGACATTCATCGTACAGCCTTCGCCGGCGAATTCTCACGGTGTATTGAGCTGGTTCTTCTTCCCGTTCATAATCTTCCACTGGGCCATCTAATGGTGTTATAAAAATGATTCGAGTAAACATCTGGAACATTTTGCTTCTAAAGTCTCCTTTGTTATACTGTATATCA
Organism: Geotrichum candidum; assembly: GCA_013365045.1. Taxonomy (NCBI): domain Eukaryota; kingdom Fungi; phylum Ascomycota; class Dipodascomycetes; order Dipodascales; family Dipodascaceae; genus Geotrichum; species Geotrichum candidum. The sequence continues at coordinate 6,142 of QQZM01000021.1, read as the reverse complement.
AGTGCGTCTTCAATAAAAGGAACTAACTCAGTATAACCTTCAGGCTCACCAACCTGGGCCATAACGATTCGTATATCTTCACGGATGCTTTCGGCAAAAGATTTATGGTTTGAATGCTTCTTTCTTTCTTCAAACAGTTCGTCTAAGAAAAACGAAATACCCTTTGTACACAGTAGCTTCCATAGCCGCACTTGACCAAACTCCTGCAACTGGCCTAATTTCTTTTCGTCGTTTAACATCATAGCATTTCTATAGTTTCGAGAGTGTTCCTTTTTAGCTTGGTGCAATAACTTCTTGAGTACAACATTCCACATGCGCTGAGGCCAGAATCTTTGAACAATGGCATACTTCTTTTGAAATTGGAGTTCATCAGGAATATAGCACATCTCTTCCATATATCGAAGCCCCAGCGCATACTTTATTGGCGATGGGTCTGTTGTTATCGTCGCGATGAGTCGTTGCAGCATATCTTCATGTTCCTCCGTGGGAAACCGCTCAGACCGCTTTCTTAGTAGGTTTATCGAGTCCCTTGCGCGGGAACAAAGTTTGATGCTATTCACAGGCCGGGTATATACGATATCTTCGGAATCTGACATTGTTAAGGGTTGCTTGTGGAAAGGATCAAAGTACAATACCGTTGTGGCGTGGCGTAGATCAGGCGAGCTGGAAACAGGAATCAAAGTGAGTGATAAACATCTAACCTTCAATACATACTAAAATGCTTATTGGGCTAGGGTTAAACAGCACGGCTGAGAACAGTCTTGGGAGGTTGCTGCCTGAAAAATTAATCTCGATCTTGAGATCGAAACCTACATGATTAGAGCCCTGGGAACAACAGATAAAATACTAGTTTATAGGGGTTCGAGGAATGTACCAAACCATGAACGATGTGTTATGCAAAAATTATGCGACTGTACTTGAAGATATATCTATAATGTTTCAAGTTAACTTTTTTCTACTGTGAGTGATATATGTTAGATTACGGCTACAGATGAGTTTCTATCGGATGAGTACAGAGTCGGGGCGCAATAGCCTACCTACCGTTTAATCCCAGGTATCTTGACTTGAAACCTAAGAAGTAATTAGGTTCATATGTTGAAATCTATTTGTATTCAATATCAAATCATCAGATATATATACAATCTGTTGTCTTACTGGCAAGCTGCTAATAGTATCCATGTGCCACTTAATAGTAGCGAGACTACGAAATTACTAAGGTTAAGTCCTGAGATGAGAATAAATAGGAAAACTAAGTATATTTTGCAGTGCCTTAAGAGTTAGTAGTGTTGAAATCTAGAGTCGGGGGCAGGAAGATCATTTAAAGAAAAGAATAGGATTGTGCCGTTTGTAGGTAATGCTGTTGACTGACAACAGTAGTTATAGTGAGAGGAACGAGAATAAGAATGTACTGGATAATGAGCGGAATGAAGGTAGTGGTTGAATGTCGTGTTGGTGTACTCCAGATGATTATGACTATAGATGGTTCTAGCCTAAAGATTAGCAAGCTCTAAATGAACTCAGGTTAATGTCCGTGTTAGTCGTATCTTGTTTGACCTCCAATAACTGTAATACTTATTAAAGATGAAGTGGAACGTTTGATGTACGCTAAGCAGGTCATAAGTCTTAGTGGTGATCTCGGACAGGCGCTTTGTAACACAAAGAGCTTGTGTAGGATCGCTCCATAAAAGGGCAGGGTAATTGATAAATGAATTCAGTGGCTTGTAGCTGTTTTCATGCGTAGTCTTGAATTGTATAAAGAACCTTTCCATGAAATAGGAAGGTTCTGGAGAATTTGAGAGGTTTAAGTGTTTCCTCTGAATATGATTGTACATCCCGTCGCTCTTAAATACAGAACTGATTGCTATTGTGTCGTTCACTGAAATCCCTACACTAATGTATATTGTGTTTATTAGTCTTGTCTCATGGCAAGAAGTCTTTTATTTGAGAATCGTTTGGCATTTGGTCTATGCTGTGGGCTTACAACTTAGATTTAGATTTAGTGTTTATGAGTAAGGCTGCTTGTGATATGAGCCTATCCTCATGTCAAGCTTACTCAACTCGATCATGTCACAGTCCGTTGTCTGGGGCAAAGGTCGTTGCGTCACCATGCTATGAACATTTGGTGGTTGATGATATAACCTCATACTTATAATTTACCTATGTTGGAAGTATAGAGTTTCAAAATATCGCATTTGCTTTCTTGAAAACAATGGTTTTTCTGCATTCCAGTCTTGCATTCGTTTGCAGTTTTTTTGTCCTCCCTGAAGTTAACTACCACTTTAAAAATTTGAGTGAACTTCGTTTCGCTTATGAAATGTACACTCAAAAATTTGAACAGGACTGTTAGGTTTTATATAGACATAATGAATGTTTTTTTTTGAAAGCCATGCTATACTCTGTTTCTTTGAGGGGTTCTCGATTAGTCAATTTCAGTAGTATGTTGTGGCTATGGGAGAAGTCCATGGTCTATCTTAAATTGTGAATAACGTATATACATGTATAGCCTCGAGAAAAGCTGCAGTATAATATAAATAAACATGCCAATTTGTGCCGGTTAAATGCCTGGCATTAATTTCACATAGCTTGGCCCGATTGAAGATGCCTCAGATCTGATTGTTATTGTGAAGAACTATAAGGGGGTATAAACTGAAGTTTAGGTCGAAGGCAGGGAGAAGCAAGAATTTAGAAACTTAGTAAACTTTTAATCTATTTTTGGATGAAAATAGTAGTATTTATATTTTAACTCAATTAATAAATGTTTAGTAGTCAAAGATTCGATCGAGTCTTCCCGAGAAACAATAGACGGATGATCGTTATTTTAGCTCAATCACAGTTGCAAGATACATCTCTTAGACTCTGCTTATGTGTAGCTTTTGAAACCCCAGAGAGGCTGTTATGACTGCAGAAATAATATATAGGGCCTAGTAATGTCACTATGAAAACTGAAAAGAATTATTACTGAAATCAAAGCAATTTGAGACATACATATAAACGCGTCCTTCAAAAATTTGACTTTTTCAATAACAAAATAATGGAGATATCCATCCTATTTTTTATGCTTAAGATCAAAAGTTTTTTTGTCTCCTGAATGGAGTATATAATACTCCGCTACTCTACCCCCAGATTTAGGAGTCAAAGCGGGTGTTCGGATCAATGCACATTGCTTAGCTTGTTTGCTAGCCTTGATCTTAAACTGCTTATATCGACATAATGCGTTAACCTAGCTTGCACATACAGGCTGTCCCGGTGTGATATCTGTGATCTTGTTTCAAGGTATTCTCTTTTAATTAGTAGATTTGACAGTGATCTATATGGCTACAAATCTATGACATAGCAATGAGAATCGATATCTTGCAGAATGTAGGATAGGACCTTGGAGATTAAGAAAAAGGATTCCAGTCCTAAAAGAATTTGATGAGTCAATGCTGTAGCCACTATACTACCTATCCTTATTGTTGCGCTTTGCAAAAGTTTAAACATGGTAAAAGCAAGCTTTATGAAGCGGTTAGTGTGGCGCCTTGAGAAAAAGTAAAAATACTACGCAACCTTCAAGCTGACCCCCTAACTCGTGCTTAAGCAGGAATACTACAATAACAGCGCTTACCCTGTGCACGAACGTCATACTAAAGATCAAAAATTGTCGTGCATTCACCAATATTGCACCACCCAAATCCCTTATCCCATTGTGTATCACCAATGTTCGCGATTTTCACTCTTTAAAGTCTAAAATGTTAAAGTAGCTTTGCTTACACACGAGGCTCTTGTACATAAGAATGGGTGGTCCAGTAGCAACGTTTAGCGAGGTGAAGTTTTCTATTCTAAAGAAGATCCAGAGACTAGGATACGCGAAGGCAACGCGTCACGCCCAATAATTTTTTCTTTTTTTTTGTTTTGTTTTATTTTTTAAACTTGTTCTGTTTCTGCATTAGTGCATCAGATTGATTCCGATCGCGAGCTTTGAAAAGCATAGAAAAAGTGACAAAAGTTTTCTCCAAAAAGTGACAAAAGTTGTCTCCAAACCAAAAAAGAAAGGGAGAACCTACAAGTGGTTAAAACAGGTTTTTCTATAGCCTTCTAGATGGTAACAGTACAGTATCTGAGTTTAGTGATTGGCCTTGTCTTCTTCCTTTTGTTTGATTTTGCATCAAGGCTTCGCCTGGTGCACACCCAGGAGCATATCACTGTGACACCATAATGATCTTTGTATTTTAAATGGATCCTGCTTCAGTATTTGTAACATCAAAATCTTGGTTAATGCCTTATAGGGGTCAACGAAGGAGCCGTCTAGACTTACTGGTAGCTGGCGATTGTTCAATTTCTCTTTCAAATCATTTTAGGACATGAATTTCAGAATATTAAGCAACAGTGCAGTATTGCTAGGTTTTTAATTGATTACCGGGAAGAAAACAAAAAACAACAACAAAAAAAAAAAAAAGAATCTAGATCCAGGCTAGTTGCGTACGACATGAGAAACTTAGTAACAAGGGTTGGAGACCATACAGCCCTAGATCTGGGATTTGGTAGCCTCCAAGAAACCCTTTTTATTTCAAAAACTTTTTTAACAGCCTTGAAAAATCAAAATTCGTTTATCGAGATTTAGAGTTGTGTATAATTTCTATAAATTCAAAAGAATATAACAAACACTCAAAATTAACCGGAAGTATATTTCATCTAATAAACACATATTTTTCAAAGCAATTGACTTCGGCTAGGTTTAAACTTGAGTGCATACACTGAATCAACACAGTTTCTGAGTTTTTAATATTTAAATAATAATAGTAATAATAATAATAATAATAATAATAATAATAATAATAATAATAATAATAATAATAATAATAATAGGAAAAGACTAAACTGGGTTTGTAGTAAACCCAAAACAAAAACAAAACCTACAAGTAGGTTCTGTAAAAATTTATATCAACCTGCTATGTGATCTTTTCTTGTTGTGGTTAAATAAAGTTAACCGTAATTTATAACCAGAACTGGTTTCAAAAGAGTTTATTAGAACCAAGCCAAGAGTCTTGTCTCTGAAATGACTGTTTTAACCATTAATCCTGTGGTTTATACTAGATTAATGCCTATTTTGGGTGGTGATTTACTTGTTACTTAATACATATCTCGTTTTGTTTATTAATATAATAAAAGCGTGTATTTTGATTATGAGAAACCTTGAGTTGTTGGGTTTAGCCATAAATAAAATTAATTATATTCGTGTATTTGAGTGTGCTAATTCATGTGGCCCCGGGCGCTCTAATGATCACCCTTATTCTAATGTTTAATATACACCTTATCTGTTTGTTATCGATTATGCGGGAAATATTGGGCTAATTAGGCAAGCGTATGTGCGTGCGTCAAGGAATAGAATCTCTCATTCCGGTTTGTTTTTTTTTTCTTGTTTTTTCGTGACCAACGGGGTAAAAAAATCTTATCATTTGTCACGTGATGGTACTCCACATGGGAGTATTAAGCTCAGGTCCTTCAGTCGGTAGGCTTCTAGGTAATACTAAGTTTATTTAACTGCAAGTAGGAGTTAGATGGGCACGGGGAGAATACGTTGTAGGTGAGCCGTGACTTACAGAAATTTTAAGCTTTTGAAGTGGCCTGTGTTTAAGATACTCCTTGCAGTGGTCTTTGTCTCTACGAGTCTAAGTGTCTTCTTGGAGACAGAGTTAGTCGGGCAAGTAGCCGGCGGACCTCATCAGCTTGTACTTACGAAGAAAGAAGCTCGTCGGTTCTAGATTTCTAGCCGGTTTCTTCTACTTCTTTCGTCTCTGGTAGTGCTGATGGCTTGTGATTAATCCCACATTTTGGCGTTACGCAATTGGTGGTGTAGCTTCTGTCGGACTGGGAAGTAGGTTTGCTTCTCGGTAAGTTTCTGGTCTTGAGTTGGTTCTCGTTATTTCACTGAAAGGACCCCCTATCATGTAGCGGTGTAAGTTTCCTCTGTGATTATTCTTCCAATTCTAACCACTCTCGCCATGTGTAGCTTTCAATCCGACGCCCATCATGTTTCTTGTTTATGATTATGTAACCTTGTAATATCTGGTCTAGGGACTCGGGAATCTGACCTGTACTTTGGTACGGCCACCTGCCTCTGGTAGGGGTTGCCGTGACACCCTTTCACAGCAAATTTCACACA
>QQZM01000020.1:172447-318025 GCA_013365045.1 Geotrichum candidum | reverse complement strand
CTGTTTTTTTTTTTTTTTTTTTTTTTTTTCTTCTTTTTTTTTTCTTTTTTTTTTTCTTTCTCTTTTGTCTTTTTTTTCTCTCTTGTCCTTCTTTCTTCTCCCGTATCTCTTGCATATCACAACGGACTCCCGTTTCTACCTTCTCTTCACTACGTCTCTTTCTCTATCTCCCTAGAATGTGGTTGTCACGCAGAAGAATCGCGCTGTATGGCGCGGTCTTCATTGTCCTCTACATCATCTCACTCACCATCTCACAAATACATCCAGCTTTTAGCACAACCGACTACAAATCGGCCATCCTTCGTAAGCTTGATCATTTGACCACATCATCCTCGAAGGAAACTCATGTGAAGCCATCAACGTCCTTGAAGCCACTGTCAAGCCCCAAAAATAACAAGGCCCAATCCTCGCCCTCCGACGGTATTGTTGACGGTATCATTAGCTCGTCATTTACAGCCTCAAGCGACCAAACCCCACAGGATTTCTACAAGCTCATCTTTGAGATGTTTTATACCTTTAGACCACAACTCCCTAAACCTCTCAAGGAGTATGGCGCCGACGGTAATGCCCCCAATCTTGGCGGTGGAGAGCCTGGTAAAGACCCTTTGGATCTTGATTCCCTTAGTAGATTCCTCCAGGTTGATAAAGATTCTGTCAAGATCCTTAAGGACTGCCATAAAAGTGTTGTGGAGCACCTTCCTTTGAAATATCCTCAAACTCTCTATAACGGTACCGGTATCGCAATCGTCGGTGGCGCCAAGTTCATGCCCATTGCAATGTCAGGGGTCCGAATGTTGCGTAGAATCAATCAAGATATCCCCGTGGAAGTCTTTGTTGCTACTCAAGAAGAATATGACAAGGATCTTTGCGAAAAAGTTTTGCCCTCGATGAATGCTAAATGCACTATTCTTGAGAATGCCATTGGCAAGTCGGTTTTTGAAAACTTTGCCATCAAGGGCTACCAATACAAGGCTTTGGCGCTTTTGGTCTCCAGCTTTGAGAATGTTTTGTTGCTTGATGCTGATAACATCCCAATTAGAGATCCTCAGATTGCTTTTGACTCGGATCCATTCAAGGCAGAGGGCTATGTGCTCTGGCCTGATTTCTGGGCCAGAACAACGGCCCCTGCCTTCTACGATATTGCCGGTGTGAAGCTGGGTGATCGCATCCGCGGTGATTTGAGTGTCAAGGAGCATATTCCTTTACACCATTTGGCTGGATCAATGCCCTTTGTTTCTACTGAGTCGGGTCAGCTTCTTGTTTCCAAGCGTCGTCATTTCCGCTCGCTGCTACTTGCTACATACTACAACCTGTACGGCTACGGTGTTTACTACCCGCTTCTTTCGCAGGGCGCCATGGGTGAAGGTGATAAGGAGACATTTGTTGCAGCTGCTACTGTACTCAACGAGTCGACCTATTACATGAATGAGGGTGTCCGTCCTGGTGGATACCATGGCCCTAACCGATTCTACGGTATGACCATGCTTCAGGGTAACCCACAGGATGACTACGAAAAAAACATAATTGGCTCGCGAAAGTCGGTGCGACCATTGTTTATGCATAATCACATGAACAAGCTCGACCCAATGAATCTTGTTATCGGACAAAAGGACCGATACCCAGGCCGGGGCGAGGATCAGAAGTACCGCCATCGGTTTTTTGGCCCCATGAAGGACCTCAAGAACGATTTTGGTGGACGCGATGTTGAAGTTGAGATGTGGCAAGAGGCAGCCTGGATGGTGTGTGACATGAAGGGCAAGGAAAATGTTTCAATGCAAATTTGGGATACAAAGTACCAACCCGAGCAATTCACCGACGTTTGCTCCCGCATTCAAGATCATATCGAGTGGCTCAAGGCCAACCCGAACTGCCCGACGGTTCTTTCAGCCGAAGATCAGAAAAAGTACGACGAGAAGGTTGCCAAGGAAGCCGCTTCGAGAAAGGAAGCTGAGGAGAAGGCCGCCAAAGCCAAAGAGGAAGAAAAAAAGCCTGATGAGGCCAAGTCTGGTGATGCCAAATCAGATGAGACAAAGGCAAAGGAAGCGGAAAAGAAAAAGGAAGGTGACGATAAAAAGAACTAACAGGCAGCACAGTAAGAAAGGGAAAGAGCTACCAAAAAAGTCAATAATAATTCATTAGAAAGAATGGATGTTTCCTGGTTTAGTTGTTTTTGTTTTTGTTTTTGTTTTTTTATTTGTTAATTTCTTGTACACGGAAAGTATTTATACACTCATCATTATAAACATCGGTCAAACATTAGTCTGTTAGTAAACAGTGCTTTTAGGATTTGGAGTAAAAGCGTAGGTAATTTCTCACAGGTGTCAATCCCAATGTTTATGTGCGCCAGCAGGGACCGCGATAGTAAGGGGGCCGTTAGATTTCTTCAACAAATAGGGCCCCTCCCTCCCAAAAAAAAAAAAGCTCTTGCTCGGTTATGCAACTTTTGGGAACTGCAGCTAAAGCCGTGATCCCTGAGAAACCCTGTCTTTTTGTTTTTGGTTCCTGTCCTTGAGACGAGAAAAAAAAAAAAAAAAAAAAAGAATATGCCTCCCCCCTTCCCCTTTTAGTACACATCTCAATGAAACTAGCAAGACAACGCTCTCATCACACGTGCCACTGGGAACCCTTCAAGATCATCATCATCACCACTGCCGATCTATGCCCCAGTAGAAGGGGGCAAAGTGGTAAGCGAGCCGTCAGTTTGATTTGGGGGGAGAGGGGAGGGGATATGCGCGGCGGTATTAGAGTCCGAAAAACCTTGGACCACCCACGTCAATGCCCATGTTGCGGCCAGGAAGGTGCCATTGAAATCATGTTCCGGATGGGGTTTTTTTTTTTTTTTTTTTCTCTGGTAACCACGTAAAGACTCAGGCTTGTGGTCCCTGCGCATTACACAGTTGTGATTTTCCTGTTGGAACTCCTGCTTGCTTAAAGACCATGCCCTCGTGACCAGGTCTTGTCTGTATATGTATCACAGACTGCTTTTGTCAGGGTCCAAGGTCAGCCCAAGGTCAGCCCAAGGTTGTTGTTGTTGTTGTTGTTGTTTTTTAGGTAGTGTACTTTTCTATACAAGGTGTCCTAAGACCCCCCAACGTTGTGGCACAACCTCCAGGGCTGGTTTCACTTCAGCTTTGGATGTCACAGGTTGAGATGACTAGTGGATATTAGTTGCCTTTCTGGTGTCTTTGTTTTTTTGTTTTTTTTTACTCGTGGGGTCTTTTCCCAGGGCAAGGCTTCTGGCCCAGAAGATATTTGTGGTAGATTCCCTTGATCTGGCCAGCCCGATGAAGCTGTAGTCCTAGTTTCTCACCATTGGTCGTTGATTTGTAGTCATGACTGGCCTCTGATGACCCCCCTTCTGAAAAGAAATTTCAATACAACCGAGGTGCAGTCATCATGAGGGCACTCAATAGATTATAACACCCTATTTACCATACAGAATTCTCTAGGTAGCGGAATAAGATGAGTTCTAGCTATCTATCTTTTTTTTTGTTACATCTACTTTTAAGAGAGAATACACAATCAAGACTATTCAATTTGATTTTTCTTTTTTTTTTTTTAATTTATTTAATTTTTTTTCTACTAATTCATTCTTTTATTGAATTAGAATTGCTCACAGAACTGGCGGAGATAAAGGTAATCGTCAAGGTTACGTTCCACCGCCGAGCGGATCTCGGCCACTTGCTCGGGGTTAAATTTCTTACTCCAGTCCGCGGTCCACTTGTCATAGTCCACCTCAAACTCAGCGTCGGCAGGTTTGCTGCTGGCAGTCTTTGTGGTCTTTTCCGCTGCTGCATTGGTAGCAGACGGTTTTTGCTCCTGCTTAAACCCCCGCGAATTAAGTGCGTCGTCGTGGAACCCATTCCATTTTTGAAAAAGCTCTTGCTCCTGGGGCGAGTTTTCTTCCCAATGCAGCATTGATTCGCGGAAATCGATACCGGCATGTTCACATACACGCTGAATGACTTGGCGGGGCGATCGGATCAGATCAGCTGAATCAACAATCAAAGGTGCATTGTCGCCATCACCGCTGCTGCTCAGGCGGTCATACAGGATTCGCAGCTCGCGGTAACCGGCCTCATCCGGGTCATAAAAGTCAAAACCCGTGCGCGCGCTCAACGGCGGAATGCAGCAGCGGTAGTAGCTCGGCACGCTCAAATGCGGCGCCCGGATCAAAACCACCACTTTTCTTTTACCCGCACTGGCAGTGCTAGTGTTGTCATCGTTGCTGCTGCTACATTCACTTTCAGCCTCGGTGAGGCCACCATCATTGCTAAAGAAACTTTCATCAATAATCATGTCACTTCGACCCGATGCCCGCGGGGTCACAATGTACTGTGCCATGTCCTTAATCACGACAATGGGCTTGCCCTCTTGCGCATGCTGGCGATCAATCTCAGCCACAACGTCAGAGTAGCGCAGCTCATGTGGATAAGTGTCGGCAACCTTGGCGCAGGCAGTCGCCGGGAAGCGGTCCGACATGCGCTCGGGACCATAGTAAAAGGGCTCGCCAAAGGGCTCGTGGATGCAAATAGTGTCAGCGGAATTGTTCTTGTCGCTGTCTCCGCTGAGCCCCGTGCGGGTGAGAAAGGCGCGCTCAAGCGCAGTTGACGTTGACCGCGGGTGCGTGGCAATAAACAAACTCGTTGTCATTGGAAAAATCTTGTGAAAAATAAAAGTTTTTAAGGGAACAAGGGTGGCTTCTTTTAATGCTTTTTTAAATGAAGCTAAATATCTGTCTCAAGATGTAGTAAAATAAAATTCAAGGTAATTTACTAGAATTTAGATGTGTGGCTAGTAAAAAAAAAAAAAATAAGTCATGAACAGACAAACGAGGAAAGGTATTGGTATTTATAGGCCCTTTTTTTAAACCTAACTGAAATCTAAAATGCCCCTCTCGTTGCCAACCATTGCCACGAAAGAAGGAGACATTTTGGGTCTTCATTTGCTTATTATTTAGGGCGGTTGTTAGTAGCAGTACCGTAGTATCATCTCGCTTGATGGGTTCATGCTTGGACGAGTTTGACTGTTGCGAAAGTTAGACATGGGTACTGTATTTAAGGTTGGTTGTTATTATTTGCATAAGTTTAATTTCCATTCTGACAAGCCACAACTTTATAAAAAGCCGCGTGGCACAGATGAAGAGGCCAAGAGGCCAGGACCCTGTTGTGGCACAGAAGAAAACCAGTGTAGTTGTTGATGATGGCCGTAGTTATAAAAAGTACCGGTTACTGATTACTTTAATTTACGTTCGGATCGTTGAACATGTGTATACATTTCTTACTTTTTTTTTTTTTTGTTGCACTTTCTGGCTTGATATTCGTATGTAGTTTTTCTTTACATTTATTTTATTTCATTTGACATGGTCTAGAAACTTGGGAGTTGATCATGATGTCATCACTGTAAAATAAAAAAGAATTTGAAACCAAAACTTCCCTCTTTCTTTTTTGTTTCTTTTTTTTTTACATTTAATCCAATTTCCAGTTGATAATTTTATAGTCGAGCAGAAAAGTCGCCGGTGAAGGACACGGCTTCTTTTTTTTCTTTTTTTCTTTTTTTTCTGTACTTGTACGATGCTTTGCGGATTGAACTTGGTGGTGAATGTAGCTGTACCGACTGCCGGTGACACAAATTCAAGGTGTTTACACTGCGAGGTTAAACAAGTACATTGTAACGCCCCTTCCAACCTGTCATTGTGAGCACCAGGGGAAGAAGTTAAAGCCATAATTTACAGCATGGACTACTCAGTAAAATAAAACTAAATAAATAAAATAATAAATAAAATAATAAATAAAATAATAAATAAAAACATGTATTTTGTTTTTGTACGTATTTTTTTTTTCTGCCGGTACCCTCAACCCATTGTGTTTTGCCACAAGGTATGTACTCCCAAGCCACAATATTCGTCCTGTCATTGTCACTATTGACTACATATTGTTGTTGTTGTTGTTTTTTAAGCTTTTATTGCTGTTGCTACAGCATATACAAAAGACTGAAATCAGACTCTGTAAAAAAAAAATTCTCTTTGGTGCAAAACCTCAGTTTATTGTCCAGATATTTAGAACTGTTGTATACTAGACTTGTTGAACTCGATGTTGTAAGTTCATATACCTTTTTTTTTCTTTTCCACAGTCTGCTTTTGAAACCAATTTATATAACTCAACCTGGCGGGAAACACCAGTGAAAAGGAAAAGAAAAAAAAAAAGGTTACACTGGTCACTACAAAATACTTGTTGCAGACTCAATTTCAATACGGCCAAACCTTGAAAAGCTTTTGTTTGTTTTTTTTTTTTTTGTAAAAAATCTCGGAGGACTGAGAGAAGTGACTCTAACCACTACATTTTGTTTTTGGTTTACTTGAGCAAGCGAGTAGTTTGGTGGGCCAGCATTCCCATCAACAAAAAAAAAATGCATAATTTCAGCCCATGTTTACGACTTTGTAGTACTTTCAAGAATAACTCAGAGAGTATATTCATATATAGACAATGAAAAAAAAAATTTTAAAATTAAAATTAATGGTAGCAATAAAACAAAAAAAAAACAAAGAGAGAGGTAGAGCAAGTTGGTTCTTGCGACTCAAAATGCACGACGGCTAAGTTTATTACAAGGTATGCAAACACCGCGGACCCCTAAGGTGTGCCATGTTTTTAGTTGACATAAATAACAATTACGATTCAACAGCAAGCAAAGTGTCGTTTTAGAGAAGCCCTGAGACATCCATTATCATCAAAGACGGTCCCTTGCATCTGACCTCCCAAATAAAACCGTTATTCAATCTTCAGCAGCTGTCAAAAGTACTACGAGTTTTTGGTATTTTCATACTCCACAATAATCATTAAATCATGCTTCCTTTTGTGTTTATTTATTTTAATTATTATCTTAAATTATAAATAGTTTACTCAAGATCCTTCTTAAGAGTACCCATGAAAGCATGCTTCTCAGCAGGGGTCTGGAATCTACCCTTACCGAACTTGGAGGCAGTGTCGATCCACTTGAGCTGAACCTTCTCGAGGGCTCTTCTGGAGGTGTGAACCTTGAGGGACTTTCTGAGGGTAACAACTCTCTTCTTGACACCGGGGATGGAACCCTTGAGGATGACAAAGTCGTTCTTGATCTCACCGTATCTGACGAAACCACCCATGGGGGTGATGGTCTTCTTGGTGCGGTCGAACTCAGTGGCACCGTTAGACTCGTCGTCACCACGGCCGATTCTGTAGATCTTGTGGTTGACGGAGGTTCTGTGATGGTAACCGTTCTGACCAGCACGGGCAACAGTCCACTGAACGTGGGAAGGATGCCAAGCACCGATACAGGCGACCTTTCTCAGACCACGATGAGTCTTTCTGGGAAGTCTGGTGGTACCCCATCTGTGGGTAACACCCTCGTAACCGTGACCCTTGGTGACGGCAATGACATCGATGTTCTCGTCCTGCTCGAAAACAGAGGCGATATCGACGGTCTTCTCAAAGTGCTCCTTAGCGAAAGCAACCTTGTCATCAATGGAACCACCGTTGATCTGGATCTCAGCAAGGTGAGCCTTCTTCTGGCCGAGGGGAGTCTTGCGGATCTGGGTGTGGGCAAGAACACGGACAACAGTGGCGTACTTTCTGATTCTCTCGAGCTCACGCTCGACGGCGGCACCGCCCTCAGCGTACTTCTTGGCGTACTTGGTGAAAGCCTTCTTCTTGGACTTGTACCAGTTCTTGTAGAATCTTCTCTTGACTTCGTCAGAAAGGTGCTCGGCCCAGACGGTGGTCAGGGAGCGGAGACCACGGGGAGTCTCAATGTAACCAACAACACCGACAACAACGAGAGGAGGAGTGTCGACAACGGTGACGGCCTCAACAATCTCACGCTTGTCCATCTTGGAGCCACGTCTGTCAAGATCACGGACAGTGGTGGTCATACCAGCCTTGTAACCGAGGAAGGCGGTCAAACCAACGGGCTTGGTCTTGTCATCAGTGGGGAAAGACTTAACCTTTCCTCTGTGGCGGGCAGCTCTCTTTCTGGGCAGGAAACCAAGGGAACCGTGTCTGGGGGCTTCGTACTTGCGGTGAGACATCGTGATACTGTTTGCAGGTGATGATTGTGCGAAGGGGGGAAAGAGAGAGAAGAGAATTTTCTTTCTTGCCTTGAAAATTTGAAATTTGTTGGAAAAATTTTAGAATTAATTACCCTGTCCAAGTCCTGGAAAAAGAGAGGGTAATATGAAAGTTGCTGTTTTAGGATGTAACGTGATATGAGTTAGGGCTTTAGGGCTTTATTTACAGAACAAAAAAACAATTGGGACTTTTGAAGTAAACAGATAGATAAGTAACATAAGACTTACCAAATATGAGATAAAACATGAGAGATGTAGCTAAATCTAATTTGAGACAATGGTCCACTGGCCAAAAGTTTTGCAATCAATTGAGTTAAAAGTGTAACTAAAACCAGATAAAAAATCAGGTACATTGATTTTTACTACTACTTCAAGTAAATACACCCCTTATCAAATGGCTTTATTTCTGCACTGTCTAAATAGTCTTCTTTAAATTCAAAATTATAACAGAAAACCGGGTATTAGTAAAATAGGCAAAGCAATACATCAGTTTAGTATCACAACATAAATTTTTTCCATACTAAATCTCAACCCAAGGATACAAACCTTGTCTAAAGACATTTCATTTTTTCTGTTAAGGAGATGTACAGCACATGGGCACTGTATTGGGATCCAATTGATCACATTGCTTTGCTACCACCCCGAGTGTGACCAAGTTTAACCCCATTTGATTGTGTTCTACATGAATGTATTTTCCATTCTATAAACTCCCATACCCTAAGAAAACACACTCTGTGAGTTAATCTTAAGATATTTCTTCATTCCGGGAAGATCTATGCCATAATTAATGCCTTTTTTCAATTCTAAACACTTCGTTACTGTAACGGTTGAATTGATAAAGTAGTAGTTTCATGCATCTCAGGGACAATACTTTGCATGTGTACGTATCTGCCAAAAAAGTTTGGTAAGGCTGAAAAATTTAAACTTTCTCTCAATATGGTAGCCCGATAAGCTGGTATCCTAATATAAGAATTTTCAAATTTTTTCTTCTCTATTATTATTTTTACAAACATAAAACATCGTAAAATACAAAAAAAAGACTCATCAACTATACAACATCAAAAAAAAAAAAACAATTCACAAAAATCACAAAGTAATAAAAAGCCCTTACATGTGGCAACTGCGGCACTCCATAACCTCAACTGATCTGTTGAACTTCTGGGTGGACTGAGGAACATCAATAGCAGGGTTTCTGGTAAAGAAATCGTTGGGTGTGAGCATAATGTTCATCATCTCAACAGGCATGACAGGGAAGTCCTCAACACGGGGGTGGTGAGTGAGGCCGAAAGAGTGCCAAAGGACAACATCATCATCTCTGACGTTCTCATTACGGTTGACAGCATCCTGGACACCACCGACTTCCTTAGAAGATTGGTTAGTCCAAACACCACCGGCGTAGAACTCATTATCCTTGTACTTGGTGACCCAGAAGTGCTTAGTAGCAAAAGCAGCACGCTTGCGAGCAATAGAGCCGGGCTGAGCCATAAGCAGAGCAGTGGGAGCAGCATGAAGCTTGTAGGCAACAGGGTTACCAGAGACGGGGTTCTTGATGCCTTCGTTGACAATCTTGACGTATCTGTTAGCAGCAATGTCGGCCATGAGAGTGCTGGACTTTTCAACATAAGTGGTATCGTTGAGGAAAGCAGTACCCTTGGGGTTAAACTCGTCCCAAGGAGTAGTCTTGGTATCACAGTAGGCAACAGTGTTCTTCTTGTAACCATCAATGGCAGGATCCATTCTGACGGAGAAAATGTGCTGATGGGAAGTGGCCAAGACAGAGGGGGAGACAATAGTACCCCACTTGGAGTGCTTGCCACCATCAATGTACTGGGTAGAAACAACACCAGTAGCTCTAATCTCAAGCTTGATACCGGCGGCCTGATCAAGATGCCAGGCGAAAATGTACTCGTAGTTACCAACCGTCAGAATAGTCTGGAGGACCAGAATGCGGCGACGAGTGATAGCAGGAACGTCAGTACGGTAGTTGGTGTGCTTCCAAGCGATACCGTCATCCTGCTCGTGCATGCAAATAACGTTCTTCTTGGTAAAAGCATTACCCTGGGGATCAACAATGTTACCGGAAAAGTACTTGATGGTACCGAGACAGTCGCATCCAAGAGAAAGCTCGTTAGCGCACTTACCACCACCGCAGTCACCGAAATCAAAAGCCATCTTACGGTGGAGAGGAGGGCGAGGATCACCGTAAGGAACAGCCATCTCGGAAACAGACAGTCTGTAAAAGGTAGAGCGACCATCGAAAGAGAGATCATGGAGAACCATACCCTCACGAGGAGTAAAACCAACTCTAAATCTCCACTTCTGCCAAGTGACAAGGTTGCCCTGGAGTGAGAAAGAGGCACCTTCGGGCTGGATGACATTGTAAGGCTTGAGGTCGTCACGGGTCTTGCCAACAAGCTCGGGATCGTACTCGTTGCCTTGGCAAGTTTCAAGGATGTTCTTGCCCTCGGTCAGGGTGTTGTAGTTGAAACCAGTGGAGTCATCGCTATCGCTGCCAGTAGCGCACCAGTCAACGCGCACGACCTTCTTCTCAAGAACATCGTAAACAGGAACGAAAGGAACGGGAAAAGCGTACATGTTGGAGTCGGGATGGTTGTGCTTGGGATCACGGGCGTAAATAAGAAGCTGAGAGTAACGGGGGACATCGCCTTCCTCATCACAACCGTACATCCAACCATCGGCAGTCAGACACTCCTTGACAGAGTCAAGACCGCACTTGGTAATAGCAGCAATTACCTCGGGGTGCTTGAAAGCAGCTTCTTGAGCTTCAGCTGCCTCCCAGGGATCAATAGGAGGATGAGAGCCTCTTGGAAGCTCCTTGTACTCAACGACCTTTTGCTCGTCGAGGTTAACCCACAGTTCCGCAGCAGCCTTATTTTCCAAAACGTAGTAGATGCAGTGGCCAACTCTGGGAGGAGGAATAGGGTTCTTGCCAGCTCTTTCGGCCTCGAGATAAGGGACCATAAGAGCCTTGGGAGGCTCCTCTCTCTCGATAGTCTTGATGTGAATAGTCTTGCCAGGGTGCTGGGCCTTGATGAAAGCAGCAGAGTTCTCAATCTCCTTGAGAGAGAACTGGTCAAATGGGTGGGGAGCCATGATTATGATGCGGTTATATGCTTGAATGAAAAGGAAAGGTTGATGTAGAAAGTTATGAATATAAAAGATATAAAGAAGAAATATTTGATAAACCCCGAGGATTCATGAGACTTTTTATAATCAAAGAGAAAAAAGATGGGGTTTCCAAATGAAGGCATGTGGCACGTTGCTGGCGAGATAAAAGAGGAGTTTGAATAATCTTTTTTTTGTTTGTTGTTTCGATATAGGTACGTTTTCTGATCGGCTAAAATCAAAAAAATTGTTTATGGAAAGTACATGAGCTCGAGACGGAGGTTGGACATGAGAGGTTCCTTGAAGAGCTCTTAGAATTCGACCTTCCTTTTTGGGATTACTATTGATAAAGGGCTTGTGTTTTTTTGTTTTTTGTTTTTTTGTTTTTTTGTATCCCTGGCAACAACCCCACCAACCATCAGTCGAGGTCTCCTAAAAGACCAATATCGCAGAAGTTCAGTTGGCTCTTGCTGTAGGGATTGGATATTTACCAAAGAAAATAACATTACTACTTTAGAAACAAAAAAGTGGTCCATGTACAGAGTTGCACAAAGCAACGAGATTACGAAAAGGAAAAAAAAAGTATGATTATGCGGTATTATCAAACTCCAATACAGTATCTACTTAACTAAGAATAGAGGAGGGGATGCCAGTGGCCAAAATGATTTAGTGATATTACTCAACGACAATCTTCAAGTCGGTAAAGCTATGTCAAATCAGCATTTTCTATTGTTGGACTGTGTCGTTGCTTTCAGGTTTCCTTTCAAGAGATTTTAAAAAGGGTAATTGTACTGGCCACTTATAGCTTCCAACAGCACATCGCACCTGCTTTTGGAGCCTATCAGCCAATAGATAAGCGTCGAGTTGCACTTTGATAAAACAGGACCAACCAGACATCAAAATTACGTTATAACTCCGTTCTTTGAACAATCTTAAATCTTTAATCAGCCCACACCAGCTAATGAGAATCCTTCAATTCCAATCCCTAGTTGATTGATGCTCATTGCGTTACCTACTTGTAATTAATCCAATGATGTTAGAGATTCCCCGATAGGCCTTGACTTTCAGGCTTCGACGTCTTGTTTCTACAAAAGTACAAAAAAAAAGAAAATCAATTATTGATCACCTGGTAATTACAGAGCAAAGATTGACCAGCAATAAATATACAAAAAAAAAACAATATATTATTATTGAATCTGGTAAGGTAGTTTTGTCAAAATATATGCTGATCAAGTGCTTCAGTAGTTTTGGTATCGCCAAACTCCTTACAAATAAAATTATGCAAGTGAGGAAGCCATGGGGAGACGTGACACCTGGCAGAACCCTCAGCAAATAGAAGGCTCGAAAAAGCCGCTCTGCAAAAAGTCAAGGAATAAAAGAGCCAAGCTTTTCAAACCTTAATGAGTTCATGTGCACCAAGGTTGCAATAAAAGTTTATAGAGCATCTTAATGAGGGGAGTGCGCTATTCTGCTTAGTCCAGAATACACGGTTCGCAACCAGTTTCCATTTTAAAAATCACCAACCCTCGCATCTTTATAGTTCAAAAACAAAAAAACACCCTAAGATGGGACTATGCAGGCACACCTTCTTGCCCTGATAGAGAATCGAGCAGCCGTTGATCAACCTCCCGAGAGTTCTCACTGTTACTTTAAGAAGTTTTAACCTCTAAATTGCTAACCCAGCCAGCTCGGAAGATAGCACCAATCTTGGGTTAACCATATCTACGTCCATATCTGTAAACATCTGGCTACTGCAAAAAGAGTAAGTGTAGTCTAATACCATACAGTTGACACCGTTTATTTTTATTCTATAGTAGAAAGTATTTAGCGTTTACCAAAGTCACTCATCTAGGCAGGTATAGCATCCAAGATCCAAATTAGGCGTCATTCAGCTGTCATAATAAATGAACCTTGGGTACTGTTGATATTCCACTCTTTTTTTTTTTTTTTTTTTTTTTTTTTTTCTATGCAGAAGCTTAACGTTCAAATTTAGAGCGCACTCTTTGAGCCCACAAACGGTTCAGGCTCATAGTTCTTAACCAACACCAGAAATGTAGCTAAGGGTCTAAAACACATGTTTTCGTCCTAATTGGGAGTCCAGCTAATTCCTTGATATATTGAGTCAGGCTGGGCTGTTTCATTCCGTTAATATTAACACTTTTTAGTCATGTTTATAAGCTCTTTCTGTGATAAGCAGGTGATTTAACTCCTCCCGATTTTGATGACTGGACATATTCACCTGCTACTCAAGGACTTTTTATAGTTTTATGTGCACTGATAAATGCCTTGGTTAGTGAAAATGTATATCTCTACTAGAAACTACGATTTATAATCATACCTGACATCACTGCAGTTATGTATTTTTTTTTGCCAGAAGTTGAGCAATATGATAGATATATGACAATCGCATAGTGACCATGGAATATCTACAGTTTACTAGATGACATTCTTGTATATCTACAAATTGGTTGTCTATACAAGTCACATGCTTAATATCTAACATCTACCGTTATAAAATAGAATCTAGTTGGCATTCACAAACAAGTATTCCACCCCCAGACTAAACAGGTTGATGTGTAACTCATATACCTAACCATGGTAAATACGAGAAATAAAAGTATTGTACCAGCGTTTTTTTAAAATAGACTGGCAATATAAACGAGGAAAGAAACCCAAGTCGATAAAGGGCTTACACGAAGACTGAAACTGCTTGTGTAAAAAATAAAAAATAAAAAATGGTTGAGATATTTCGAGTAGGTCCTTGCGAGACGTTACATGGCAAAACTTTATTCAGTGTGACCAGCAGGTTACACATGCTCGCTAAAATATATTTTTTGTAAAAGACAAACATGATAGAATAATTCACCTTTTAATTTTTTTGCTTCTTTGGTCTGGTTATGATTATTTTTTTATCAAGTCTTTCACTTATGACTTTTGACATGGGGACAGAAGAAAAAAGTCCCTTTTCAAAAACGAAGTGATAAAAAAATGGGTATCTTATAACCTAACCCTGAGATATTGTATCTATCATGGCTAAAAGTTGTAACTTATAATGAGAGGTATACAATTTATCAACACTGATTCTGACAAATCGCTTGAAAATGGGAGTATGACAAGATATAAGTCAGCTCATATTTGGATATATCATAGCAGGTGTTTATACACAGCTCATGGTCAATGTGATGATTTCTATCAACTACCCTAACATGAACAGCTTGTTGCAATTCTTTCAAGTTTAATGTAGAAACAACGCTTCTCTACATTCCTAACTTTTCCCATCTTTTCATCTTATCTTATTTAACTGCAATTGGCACTTTTCGACTATTGTGTTAAGGGATCTTGTGAATTGGGTGTGACTTGAAGCATTCGTAAATATTCTAGCTTTAACTTTAACCGATAGACAATCCCAGAGAGATATTTGGCAACAAAATCCTAGGGATAACAAGATCACTAGCTGCGGGCAGCTAGACATTCTACCATAAATAGCTTTGACCATCCGCATGTCAGCCACTAATTACTTGAAACACGAGTTTCTGGATATCATATGGGACGAGAATGATATCAACCAGGTGCTGTATCCACTCAAGTCACTTGCAGTTCCGGCGGCTATACCATCCAGAGAAAACTCTAGCGAACTAAGGCTTGATCCAAGGGTGTCAAAGAAAGTAAAAACACAAAAGTCAGTTGTAAAGAACACAGCAACATCACCCCGCATTATCAAGTCAACGGCAGTCCTGACCAGATTCAAAAAGTTTTTATGCAAAATACTCAACCCGGCTCCCACGGGCAGAACTAAACTAGATACAGAATTTGGCATGGGACTCCCCGCCAAAGGTGACGCTACAGCCCTTTTTCAACTCAAGCCTACCAAAAATGCTAAGAGTCTGCAGAGTTCTACTCTTAATTGGCGGGGTATTTCGTCGCGTGCGGGCTCTGGAGTGCGAGATTTGACCCGCATTCGCCCTTCACATATGAGAAATTGTGATCTTGACCGGCTTCGCCAGCACCGTCGCAAGGTTCGCCAAGCCCGACGGCAGATGTGTTTTTTCTGGCTGTTCAAGAAGAAAATGTCAAAAGAATTATCAGCCATCTCAGCTGCGCCTAAAACTCCTTTAAAGATAATGGCGACACCGAAAATTGGGCAAAGCAGTGGCGTGCCGTATCTCAATATTGAAGGTCTTAGAACTCCTGGGGGACTAAATGGTAGCGCTGGACCGAGACTACGGGAGCGTCCACACTCTACTCCGAAAGTAGGTATCAGCCACAATCCCAATAAAGCCAACTATCCGTTCCGCCTGCCATCTAAACGCGACATCAAGACTCAGACCGTCCAACCATTGCACCATGGCGCTTTGGCGGCAGAGCGGCTGGGGTATAACTCGCATGAAATGGCGGTGCAAATGACGGCAGCAGTAACAGACAATAAGAGTAACAGCATGCGATCGGGGCTACTGTTTCGGAATTCGATGGAGGGGGTGGTTAACTTTAGAGGGCAAATGTCACCTATCCATAAGCTGGAATGGTATAATTCCACAACCAGTTATAGCGGGGAAGGTGACGAGGTCAGCCAACTCTATGAACTCTCAAACAAAGACAAAAAGAAAGATCATGTGTCTTTAGTGTCTTCCAGTAGTGCGTTGATTTCGACTCTAACCAATTCCCAAGCTGGCAGTGATGAGTTTTTCACTGAGATTGGGTTCAGATCGTTGACTGCCGCTCATGGGGAAGATTTTAATCAAAGATTGGTTGGGACATTGGGGTACCTATTTGAAGAGTACATGACGTACCCATTGAAAGCCTATCATTCAGCGCGGCAAAGTTACCAACGACAAACAGTCGGTTATTCTAACCGCCCATTGCTGCAGGCCTCATTACCAAACAAGCTTCGAGATTTTGCGCGAGTTAATCACGCGTTCTGGGAGTACGTAGGAGCCTTGGTAAACACGCTTGATCACCGAGACTGGCTATTTGACTACCTTGGTGTGATTATTTCCGAATTTGCCAATCTGGTGGCCTGGTGGAAACGAAAACCAAAAGACGACGGGCTGGGGTTTGGTAGCGGCCACTGGAGTTGGCAACTGGATCGCCGACTAGACGAAGCCAATGCTTTGCGCGCCGTTCGCACATCCTGCTATTTGATATGTAAGCTTTTTGATTCAAGTCACGATGAATTGGAGCTGCACCAGTTTTGTCATGGCTCGATCAATGGCAGAAAGGAAGAAGGTCTGCCCTTTGGTAAAGATATCAATACTGGACGCTGTTATTTTACCACTCCCATTCTCCAGTGTAAGCGGGGATCGTGTTTTGAACAACTACTAGAGATTAGCAAGGAGGAATATGGTATGGGCCCGACTGCGCGGTTGGCTCTTACCTACGTAATTTCGCGGGTACAGATGAGTCTGGGCATGATGCTCTCGTTGAAACGCGCACGTGAAAAGGACCGTGACTATTTCCGAGTGTATAGGATTCCATTGCGATGCTACATGATGGTATGGTTGAAGTTGATTCTACTACCGGATAACGCCAAAATAAAACCGGAGAAAACCCGGGGGAAAACCGGAGATGAAAGCTACGAAAGAGACGGCAAAACTACTAGAAGCGAAATCCGGCAACTGGCTGACTTGGAAGTAAGAACAGTCATTGCTTTGGAGCATAATACCACGATTAGAGAACTATACTTTCAGCTTTTCCCGAATCTCAATACTAAGTAAGTACTTGATTAATACTTGTGCTACAATCCAGCTACTCTACATCATGTGTCTTTGATCAAACTGGATAAGTGTATGATTAGTGTTACTGGGTGGATGGATTACAGAAGGAAATTAACCAACTAACTATTTCTTCTTGATATTTGACAGCGTTGCACGGTATTCGTTTACACGGACGTTCAGTGTGATTAAGCTATTCGCAAAACTTCGTGAGGTTCCAGGCATACTACTGGGAGATTCAGCAGACTACGAACAGTCAGATGTTGAGTATGGGCAGCTTTTGCAGCTGGATTGTCCAGCACCAAGCTACGTAAAGATTTCCCCATCAAAGTCCTTCTTGGATAGTGTTGTGATTCAGGTTGAATCGCGGTCGTTTGTGATGCACCATGGAGTGGACGTGCCCAAGATTATGTTCAATCCCATATCGTATGAGGAGTTGATATTAAACACGGGGGCCGATGAGCATGATGAACTGTCAAGTGAAGAGATTAAAATGCAGAGCGGGTGGTGACTATGCCCTGCCGCTCAAAAACTTATCAAGCACGGGGAGAGTAGAAACGGAACAGAAAATCAGAGCAACTATTTCACTTTGGGCGCCGCCAGAAAGATAACCGTAGCTCTCCCGTTCGTCTCTCATCCCAGAATTGGGAATGCCTTTGAAAAGATGCGGCGTGGGTTTTTATCCTTGTTTTTAGTGTAAAGAGTCAAGAAATGGTAATAACAAATGGTTTAACAATAAAAAAACAGTAGAATGGGCGGCCTATGTGCTAATTCCAAAGTGATAGGTAATCAAGTACTGTACAACATTTAACATACCCCCCCCCCAAAAAAAAAAAAAAAAAAAAAACCAGAAGCGTCCATGGGGCGAATTGCCTTACCTCAATAGTATCGCGATAGGCCTCCAAACCTTGAAGGTTTATTTTTATTTTAAGACTGATTAACCCCCACGTTGCCGCGCTCTCGCCCTCATGGGGCCCACAGGCAGGGGATCCCGTCTAACTTTTTTGTTGTTTTCCTATTCCAGTTGTGTGTTGCTTTGGTTTCGTATTATCTGGCTCTGTCTTGCCCCTTTTTTTTTTTTTTCAATTTTTTTTTTTTTAAATTTTTAATCCGCTTGAGAAAATATTCAGGCACCCGCTCATTGTACCAGTGTACGATCGTCAACAAGGACTCTGTTTGGGAGGCTACTGCAAGCCCCAAACAGAAGAAAAAAAAAAAAAATTAAAACTTCCCCCCCCCAAAAAAATGAAGGAACCGAGTTCCGACAGGTACAGACTTGTGATCCTAACGTTGGTATAGTCAATCTATTCTTTTCTATATATCTTTTTTTTTTTTTTTTTTTTTTTTTTTTTCTCTCTCTTTCTTTAATGTATATATGTATATATATATATCTTGTTATATTTCATTGCATTCTCTTCGTCTTTTGTACAGGCTTCAAATAATAAAAAAAAAAAAACACTAACCTTTTTTTTTTTTTTTGCAATTTAGTAAACGAGGAATTTTCAGATGCCACGAAAAAAATAAAAAAGAACAGCACAGGAAAAAAGACTAAACGAAAAAAAATAATAGTCGGATAGTAAAAAAAAAACAATCATAGGGATATCCGGATCTATTGGTTTCCGTTTTGCTGCTGCTGAGTGGTGGTGGGCGGCACATTACCAGCAGCTGCAGCCGCGGCTTCGGCCTCTAGCCGGCGCTGCGTGTGCAGCGAGTACTCGGACTCCTCCGGGGGAATGTACTTCCAGTCATTCTTAACCACACCCATGAGTTCGCGCATACGCCTCTCACACGCACGTGCGGGGCGACCAAGCTTCTCGCCAATGCGCTTCCACTTTCCATCTTCATCCTCCTTAAACACCTGCTGTAGCGCATTATCCTCGGCCTCCTTCCAGACGGTATGTTTCATATCGGCGTAAAAGTGCTTTTTGATCGCGCCGGCAGATCGCTTGGGAAACGCCTGCGTGATTTGTGGCCACTTGGTACCGGACTTGACTAGATCGCGCAGTTTATCCTCTTCCTCCTTGGTCCAGGCCATGGGTCGCGTGTTGGGCTTCTTTTTGGCGGCGGGTAGTGCGGTGCCATTGTTAGTTTGAAAAATTTCTTCATTGTTGTTTTGCGCGCTTTTGAGTTTCTTTGTAGGCGGTTGACGCGTCGCCTTTGATTGCTGTGATGGCTGTTGAGGCGATTGCTGAAGGTCTTCAGAGGAGTCGTATTTTCTGATCAGTCCGTTACTCATGCCGTCGAGCGGAGTCGAGGCGGTCAACAAATATCCTCCAGTCTGGCCCGCCGTAGTGGAGTTATTACCTGCAGCTAGAGCCGAAGTAGCAGCGTGTGAGCCAGTGTTGATTGACGACTGATGCTGCTGCTGCTGCTGTTGTTGCTGCTGCTGCTGTTGTTGCTGTTGTTGTTGCTGCTGCTGTTGCTGCTGCTGCTGCTGCTGCTGCTGCTGCTGTTGGGCATCAGCAGAAACTGCCAAGAGAATGTTAGTATCATGATTACTATAAATACCCCTGGCACTCTGGGCCGAGACTGGATTAAACATACTTAGCAATGTGTCATAAGGATCGGGCGTTGGCCGATTCAAGCTGTTTTGCTGGAGCTGCTGCTGGGCCTGCTGAGGGTTCTGCTGCTGGTGCTGCTGACCAAACTGGTCGGTTGCAAACCCAAGCATGTTGGCTGAACCCATCGTCGGGGGCGTGCCAACGGTGCCCATGAGTGGCAACGTGCCCTGGTTACTAGCTGAGCCATATGAGCTGAGCTTGACATGATCACGTGAATTACGAGATAATGGGGTTAGGTTGAGTTGCGTGGGGGTACCGGTTATGGAATTCGGAGGAGGCGGTGAAGAGGACGAGGTGGTTACTGTTGGCAGTGGAGACTGCTGATGTTGTTGCTGGGGAAGCAGGTCAGGCCGGCCGGGCAGACTGTAGAGAGGATTAATATTGTTTTGAATCAAGTTGTTGGCTGCCACTGGCTGCTGCTGACCCTGCTGGTTGGAGTATCTAGGTAGGTTGAGGTTGGGAATGGACATGGGGAGGAGTTGGGGTAATTGCTGAGGGTTTAAAAGAGGTTGTTGAGAGATATAGGGCGACTGCTGCTGCTGGAGCTGTTGATGCTGAAAACTCTGGTGCTGGAGGTGCTGCTGTTGCTGTTGTTGTTGCTGCTGTTGCTGTTGCTGCTGCTGTTGCTGCTGCTGGGGCGAGAGAGACTGGAGAAACGACATGGTGGAAATGGGTACAGCTGTTGTATATTCGAAGTATCTAGGTTACTGTAGTTTGGCCGAGAGAAGAGCTTGGGTCTTGTGTGTATTAAGGTAGTAAAAAAAACAAAAACGGTTTGAACGTATGAGTACTGGCAAAGACGCGAAATATTAAGAAAATAACACGAAAAAAAAGTTACTGAAGACGCGAATACCGTTGATGAAAGAGTCAACAAGAAGAACGGGGTAAGCCAGAATGAGTGTACACTTTGACGATTGTACTGACGGGGAAACAGACAAGTAGCAAAGAAGTTTGAAAAAAAAAAAAAAAAAAAAAAAAAAGTAAGAAAATAAAATAAGCAAGGCGTAAAAAGAGAAAAATGGGAAGAAAAGAAAAAGAAGGAAAAGGAAGAAAAAAAAAAAAAGATACGTAACTGTGCCTGTATTTCTAATGCGCGTCTTAAAGAAACAGTAGGCTATTGGTTATGTTTTCTTTTTTATTTTTTTTGTAGAATCTACTAAATAAAAAACAATGATGATATTGAGATAATGAGTCTCTTTGGTTCAACTTGGTTGGTGCTTTTTTTTATTTTTATTTTTATTTTTATTTATTTTATTTATTTTTTATTAGAAAAAGTATGGTCTTGTACTGACAAAGAATGATGACGACAATGAGTATTGGCGTAGTTCAGTCGTACTTTGCGTCTGCACGAAGTAGAAAAAAAAAAAAAAGTTTGTTCCAAAAAACTGTATTCAGACACAATGGAAGATACCAGCAACACCTACGCGGAGCAGAAATAACAGTAGAAAAAAATAATAGCAGTGCTACGATTTCAAAAGGGAATCAATAGAGATTAACACGAGTGAATACCAGCAAGATGAAGAGAAGAAATGTCAATATAAAAAGGTGAAAGCGTATTAAAAAAATAAAATAATAATAATTAAAAATTTAAAAATTTAGGAGGAAAATATTTTATTTTTCAAAATTCATGGCCCGTTGTAAACTATCAAAAATAAATAAAAAACCAAGCCTTTTAAAGGCATCAATTTGTTTTTGTCAAAAAGACTTGCAAGACCTTGATGGTGAGCTAAAAGAAAGAACCCGTGTTTCTGTTGCTGCCTCTGTAAAAAATGAGTAAAAAAAGAAGTCAATATCACTCATCTTTAGCCTGAGATAATATGATGGCGATTTCAAGGCAATGCAAAACAATTGGATTATTTGACTTCTCTTTTTAAACCGCCAGGTTGCAAATATGACTATCTAGCCTATTACAAGTTGAATTGAGACGTGCCGGATTCTTTTATTAATAAAGGTCGTTACCCCCTCTATAGCATAGCCAGGTGTCATTGTTGTGGCAATATCTGACAAGAATAGACTGTCGCATAAAATTGCTCTCATACACGCTCGATGCTCACTTAATCGATCAGCCACCAATGCAGCAATTGCGCTCTTTCTACAGTGGGTGTCAAGGGGGAATTGAGCGTAGAACGCCAGATTGTCGTTCGGTCAGACTGAAATAATACTGCAAAAATCTTTTTTACAATGCGAGAATCTCTCCGATTTCGATTCCAAAAAAAAAAAGGGCCAGTTTGCAGATTTCAATTTGTTTGACAAGATGCAACCATTTAGGTATTTTTCAGAAAGACACACGGTAATGCGCAAAGGAGGCCATATAGATGGCGCTTACTGAATTGAAAAAAAAAAAAAAAATAGTAATCAGATTTCTAGAGATTCAAAGCGTTCCACGAGTAATTTTTTTTGGACACTGAATTGTTGAAATAATTGGCCAAACAGCAACCTAAACATTACCCAAACTTTTAGGGAAATTTTGAATGTATATCGTTTTGAACAACGAAAACAACAAGAAGGAAAAAAAAAAAAGCATTGGCTGGAATATGGCGTTCAAAGTGTTAACAGCAATAGCCTGAATGGGGGCTTGTCGTTGGTAATTGCTGCTTCTGGTTTTTACTTATCTGACAGTTACAAGTTTAGTCACTTTTGCCATGTAGTAGTCTCCCCCTCAATGCTTTTTGGCAATCTCAAAAGTTTGAGCTGACTTTTCTCGCGTTGCTTCCTTGTATTAATAACCCTATCGATTTGCACGATCTGGGTGATTTTCCAGGGGCACAATATCGCGAGTACTGAAGAAGAAAAAAAAAAGAATAACACTTACAGACCAGGTGATAGACGGCATGGTGCGACATATATAGACAATCAGATCATTGCCCATCAATATCTACAAACAACATTGTAAACAAAATTCAAAGAAGATATGAAAAATATATAATTAGTCAATTGTCTTTACATTAAATTATTGCCAACAAATTCATGCAACAAAATGACACATAGGCATAAATTCTAAAAACAGTTGTCTCTACGAGACTGACAGCGGTGTCAGCGCGTATTATAAGTTCCGACGTTTGGTGACGCCGGATTCTCTACGAATAATTCCATGTGTTAAACCTGCGATACATGACGCCAAGTAGATTGATACCACAGATTGACACTCAGTAAAACTTTAACCAGCAGCTCTCGTCAAGCGAGCCATCAACAAAGAAATTGCACTAATGAATCTAAGAGTTCGACTACCGCTCTAAGAGCCTTAGTGTCAAGAAGAATCTTGGGATCAAATTCCGGGGGGGGGGGAGGAACTTTCCTCAACAGGTCTCGCTCTGTAAGATACCGAGACACTTGTTGTGAATGTCCTCAATTGTTTACAGCCGACTATACTCGCAACTGGTGCGAGATTAGTGATGTTGATAGTATAGGCGGCCTTTACGTGTAGTTCCCGCGACTGATTACTATGGCGGAAATACGTACATATTTTGTAACTGAGCTGGTTATAAACGGCGCAAAATAATACTCGCGGGTTTAACTGCAATTATAACACTATAACTGTAGCGTCATTCCGCCTTTGGGAAATTCCAAAAAATTAAACGGTTTTTGAGAAAAAAAAAAAAAAAAAAAAAAAAAAAAAAGCCTACTTCGTTTCGGGTCCTGTTGTTGGATTTAATGCATGCATGCGTAATGCTGTTTTTTTATTATTATTTAATTTTACATATGATTTTGAAGCAACATGGATTCGATATTGTTCACTGCGGTTTTGGTGCTATGTCCGCTCATGTACGAATCGTATTTTCAATGATTAATCACTACTGACCTTTGAATGTATTCAGTCAGCGTCCTTTTTTTTGGGGGGGAACAAAAATTTAATCCGGTATAAATATGACATCAGACCTGAATATACATGTGAATGCATAGTATGTCCACAATAAAATGAAATCCCGAGCCTTGTTGTCAGTTGGTATACCTTACGCCCGTGGCACTAAGAGTGCTGACATAAACATATTTAAGGTTTGTGAGTATTGAATAAAGTCTTTTTCATCACCACCACCACCACTGTAAACTCACTTTGTCCATATTAACTCGGCATTTATTCGCTTTATTTTCTTTTATGCTTAGTTTCATATATTTACTGACATCCATTACCAGCCATTGATAATTTAAGATACGTTCCATATAGATTCGGTTCAAAAAAATGGTCTCCCTAATTATCACACCAACCATATCTAGTGCCATTGATGAGTACTTTAACGATTACGAGAAGCATGGGCAAGATATGAAACTTTCTAAATCATCTGCCGAAGACTACGTCATGTTTATTTCACACAAGGATCTCATTGTGCTTTCCAAAACCACGTCGTATTCATTATCAAAGTTAGTTGTAAATTCAAGCATATATCACCCACCTAAGGCCCAGCCGGCCCCCAAAACCGCGGAATACTTGAAGCTTATGGAGCAATTGCGACTACAGCAGCAGGAGCGCGAGTATCAAGAGCTTGTGGGTGTCTCGTTCAAGAGTGAGGCTGACCGGATCGAAACCCCCGGAGCAATGGTGAAGGAGGTTAAGGAGCAACTGTCAACCATTGTGAACGTGCTCCTTTCCGTCTTTTCAGTGGGGTATGCAGTGTGGTATTGGTCAGGGACCTCGACTCACTGGGCGGTGCCAACCCGCACGCTCATGTCGGTGTTAGCCTCGCTTCTTGTGGTGGTGGCCGAGACAGGTGTGTACCTGGGATACAAGTACAGAATCTCCGAGGCTCGAAAGGCTGAGCAGGCTAAACAGGAGGTGAAGACACCGCTGGTGGGGCAGAGTGGTGGTGCCAAGAAAAGCGAACCCGCGGTGGTGCTTAAGGCCAAAACAGCAACATTGAGCAGTGCAAGAGAGAAAAAGAGTCCAGCCGTGACCAGACGCAAAGAGCGACGAGCATGAATCAGCAGCAGCAGCAGGTGAAGTAGGCACAGGAAAACCTTGAAAAAAAACCAAAAACCAAAAACCAAAAACCAAAAACCAAAAAATCAAATCAAAATGTGGGGAAGATTAAATGAACTCGAGGATTAATAACTCAAAAGGCACTATGACAAAGTCCTAGAAAACAAAACAAAAAACCATAAAAAGCTCATTAACGTTTGCTGCGGGTAGAAAATTTGGTAGAAAAATGCCCCCAAATGCCCCCCCTTTTAACCTCCGACGCGCCGCCAATGTCACTTTCCCCGTGACAGCATCTCTATCGAGCCGAGGCATCTAGATGTCAACGCCCAAAATCCAAAATTATTTAAAACTACTCCAGTTCTCTCCTTTTTACCATCATTTAAACAGTTTTTAATTTATTTTGCATCCATTTAAAACACTTTACTCCCAAATACACACACCATAACACCGAAACATTGCAACAATGCCCAGAATTGAGACTTGGTTAACTAAAGCTACCGGTATTAGAGTCCCCATCATCCAGGGCGGAATGATGTGGGTTGGCCGTGCAGAGCTCACAGCCGCTGTCGCCAACGCCGGTGCTCTTGGCTTCATCACCGCTTTCACTCAGCCCTCCCCCGAGGCTCTCAGAAAGGAGATTCAAAGAGCAAAGAAACTCACCAACCAGCCCTTTGGCGTCAATATTACTCTTCTGCCCTCAATCAAGAGCCCGGACTACAAGGCGTACGCCCAGGCCGCGCTGGACGAGGGAATCAAGATTTTCGAGACCGCTGGCAACCCCGAGCCTGTGCTCCAGCTCCTCAAGGACAACAACGCTATCATCATCCACAAGTGCATCAGCATCAAGCACGCCCTTCGCGCTGAGAAGCTCGGCGTCAGTGCTATTTCCATTGATGGCTTTGAGTGTGCTGGTCACCCTGGTGAGGAGGACATTACCTCACTTGTGCTGCTGGCCAAGGCTGCTCGCACGCTCAAGATCCCCTACATTGCGTCTGGTGGTTTCGCCGACGCGCGGGGCTGCGCGGCGGCACTGACGCTTGGCGCTAGTGGCGTTAACATGGGTACCCGCTTCCTGTGCACTGTCGAGTCGCCCATCCACCAAAAGGTCAAGGAGCAGATCACACAGGCCAAGGAGACCGACACACAGTTGATTCTGCGTGCGTTCCGCAACACTTCGCGTGTGTACAAGAACAAGGTCTCCGTCGAGGCCGCGCGTATCGAGCGTGAGAAACAGGACGTGAAGTTTGAGGATGTGCGTGAGCTTGTTGCCGGCGCCCGTGGCTCGTCTGTGTACGCAACTGGTGACGTTGAGGCGGGCGTGTGGTCCGTGGGCCAGGTCCAGGGTATCATTGATGACATCCCCACATGCAAGGATCTGGTCAAGAAACTGGAGACTGGTATCATTGAAATTTTGACCGAGACGCCCAAGCTTGTCATCAGGGAGGACTCCAAGCTGTAATATGTATTAGTCTATATGTAACTGCAGTATACAATGAATTGTGAATGATCAGATTTGAATGAAATGGCTTAATCGTTGGCTGTATGGTGACAGTCCTAACTCTCAAGTCATAAACCTTTATTTTGGGTACAAAAACCACATATTCATGTGCATGTGCGCGTGTGGCTGATTTTCTCCGGATTTGGCAGACATTGTCGTTTTTTCTCCACGTAAAATGTGGTTTCCCCACTGAAACCGGGGGTGACTCCAACTACAATAAAACTTTTTTTTTTCTGTTTTTTTTCGGATTTTTTTTTTTTCAATAACAATCTTTCGGAAAAAAAAAACCGAAAAAAAAAAAACCAAAATTCTTACCAGGTTTGCATCAGCTTAGGTATTTGACCACCGTGTGTGGGTGCTGACTACAAGTCTATTTAGTAATGATTATTGTCTAGCAAGGCCACGATGAGGGAACAAAGGTATACAGGGAGGACCTTTCCCCCTCATGGTTTAAGTGCCAAACGGCTTTGACATTTAGAATAAATAACACAGTTGGTTAAAACCATTGACAATGAGTTCACCAACGCAGTAGGCACCGCTTGGACGTGATTGACTACGAGTTCTCGACCTGAAATGTAAACTTTTACTGTAAATCTTGTCTCTTTTTCTACAGTATTTCTTGATCTTTGGCCGATGAGACTGATCTTAAACTTGACTTTGTAGCCCCAAGTCCCAACGTCTTGCCTATTCTGCTTTTGCTTTAATATATCTACATTTTGAATTTATAAGTATATATAGTTTTTTTATAATATTTTAATAATCTTCATTTTTTCTTTATATTGTCTTTGAAAACCGTTTGATGATACCTTTTGTTTTTCATCATCATCCCCACTACCATTCCAAACATTACTGCTATCCGCCATGACAGAACCCTCACTGTTTTCGCATCAAATCACGTCTCCGTATTCTTCGGCACCGTCAAGCGCGTCGCTTTGCGCCTCATCGTCCTTTTCTTCCTCGCCATCAGCCCTAAGCGCTCTTAACACCATCATCAGAAATGACCCAGACTCTATCCCCACAAATTCTAATCCAGCTGCTGGTGCCACTACCAACGCTATTGTGGATGCCTCAACAACGCCGCCAGTACCAAACGACGCTGCTACACAGACACAGACCGCCGACGCAGCCTCAAAAAAACGCGCTTCTACCACATCTGTCAAGACGGGCGGCTCCGGCGGCCCGCCCAGAAAGCGCACCACACGAGCCTGTGACCAGTGTAACCAGCTGCGGACCAAATGCGACGGCAGGAACCCGTGTGCACACTGCACCGAGTTTAGTCTTGAGTGTGGCTACCTCCGCGTCCCGCTGAAACGCGGCAAAGCGAGCAAGACCTATATTGAATCAACCAAGGAGAAGAAGGCCGCGCTGGCCGCCGCCATGGCCGTCGCAACTGCGGCCAAGAATAACGGCGAGCCCATCCCACCCGAGGTAATGATGCTCCTGTCAAAACAGAAAAATAACAAATTCGTAGCATCCTTAACTAAGACCGATGGTATCAAGGTTCAGAAAGACGGTACTGCTGGTGAAAAATCGACCCGAAAAGCATCCAACCCAGCCTTACATGACTCCACATCAAAATCTTTAGGTCTGAACGGCAAACATCCTGCAACTACTGACAAGGACTTTCACGAAACCTCCAACACCCATCTCATCACCCCGCTCTTCCCCTCAAAGCATACCAACAGTTCAGGTAACAACAATGGTGCCAAAACCACTGCACTTGGCAATGACACGAATGACAATGGTGATACCGGCAGCACCAGCGATAGCCAGCGACAAGACGAGTTTGGCATTGACCCCCACGGGATTACTTTTGAAGATGTCGTCTCGCCCAACACTAGCTGGCTCCTGAACCTTGTTTCGTCGTCGCTCGATACGCACCCGACCAAACCGACATTTCCAGAGACTAAACTTGACGACCAGTCACCGCCGGTGTTCACTAACCGCTCTTTTTCTGACTCCATGGTTATTGGATCAACCACCAATACCCATACAACAAGTCATGCATCAGTCAATGTGTTGACAACCGATTTCCGGTACCAATCGACTCAGTCGCATGCAATGCTGCGCAACCAATCCCCCGGACATTCTCCACATCAACATCAACCTCCCTCACAACACAACCAGTCAGAGGGAGTTGACCCGGAGTCTTTGACTCGTTTCCCCATTCTCAATACCATCAAGCACATGCTAGGGCGGCTGCCCATGCCCTTTATTGAACATTTACTCGAATCCTACTTCTCCTATTCCACGCATCTGCTTGCCCACATTGTCCGGAAAAGCTCGATTCTTTCACCCACCAATCCTCGAAAGTCATCGCCTGCGCTCATTTTCTCGTGTTTACTGGTCGCAGCGCACTATTCCGACAATCCGCTCATGTCGGGCTCGCCCTCCGCACGTGAAAATGTCATTCGTCGGCTTACGGATCTTACTATTTCAAACCTCACAACTGCCCATCAAGTCACTCCCGCCGCCATAATTGACGACGTCATTGCGTACATTCACCTTGGTACTATGGTGTCAGCGTCTGAGTATAAGGGTCTTTCGCTGCGGTTTTGGTCCACTGCGTGGGCGCTCTCTAAAGAACTCAAGCTTGGCACCGAGTGCCCAGACCTGCCCGAGGAAGCTCGCGAGGAGCGCCGCCGCACGTGGTGGCTTCTTTACATTGTTGACCGCCACCTGGGTCTTTGTTACAACCGGCCCCTTGCTATCCTTGACTCCGAGTCCACATCACTCTACCGCCCTGTCGATGATGCTATCTGGTTGTCGGACCAGGAGCTAACGCCAGCAGAGCTTGACCCCACGCGGATCCAGGGCCTCTGCCACCATGTCACCGGCCAGGGCCTCTTTGGCTATTTCCTCCCCCTAATGACTATTCTTGGATCGCTGCTCGAGTTGCACCATTTGCAACAAAACCCGATTCTGCCACACGACGAGATTAATAAGATTATGCGGGCCAGTATCAAAAGCCACCTTGACCAATATGTAAACTCGCTCAAGAACTGGAATACGGTGCCCTGCGCCAACATTTACGAAAATGCGTGGCGCGACTATGCCTACCAAATCTCCCACGTTATGCATATCCTTTCACTCATTTCGTGGGATCCGCTTGATCTGCTTAATTCTATTGACGACACCCTTTTAAACAGCCCCGAGTTTGGCGAGGCCACTCTACATGCCATCAGCGCGGCCAACCATACCCGCCGGATCCTAACCATGGACGCCGATCTTATGCTCATGCCCTTCTTTTTTGGCATTTACCTTTTACAGAGCAGCTTTGTTCTGCTGTTCCTGGTTGATCGCGTCGAAACCAAAGTGGCACAAGATGTGGTTGTGGCGTGCGAAACCGTGGTACATGCCCACGAAGTGTGTGTGGTCACGCTCAACACCGAGTACCAGCGGAACTTCCGGCGGGTTATGCGCAGCACCATTAATATTCTAAACATGTACCGCGACTCCGCCGTCATCTCTGGCAGCGGCGGCAGCGACGATGACGCCAGCCTCGGGATCCCCCACGGCGCCTCCGACTCGCCGCACCTGAGCCCGCCCCTAGGCATGGCGGATTTGGCCAACACGCAGTTTTTCGAGGCCCAGAAAACGCGAGAAAAGGACCTGGCGCGTAAGCGTCGTAACGACGTGCTGGGACTTTATCGGTGGTCTTCGGGTGGCCATGGTCTTGCGGTTTAGTAATTTGGTAGGGCCTTTTTCTTATCCATTGCATCTCACTACTACTGTAATAAATATATATTGTATAACTGTAATATCATTATATTATCATTATACGTATGGATTAGTTTCTATTCTCTTTACAGTTTTTTTCTTTCTATTGAAGACTTTCAATTATAAACACAAATAATTAAACTACAGGGAAAAAAAACAACCCCCATTACAAAAGGAATAATAATAAATAATTAAAGAATAAAAATAAAAAACCAGAAATGCAGCCATGACAGGTTGTATCTTGTAGATGTAGGAGATCAATAATAAACAAAAAGCACACACACACACACACACACACAAAAAAAAAAAAAATTATAATCAAATGCCGATAGCCGCACCTACAACTCGTACCGCACATGGAGCTCGTCTATGAAATGAGAATGCTTAATGCCCGGGTCACGGGCATCCTGGAAGGCCTGGATCGCTTGCTTGATCGAGAAGCCCAGGCGCTCAATCATGTAGCAGCAGAGGAAAAAGCCCGTGCGGTTGAACCCATAGTGGCAGTGGACCGCAACCACAATCTCCTTTTCAGTGGCCTCCTGCTTGTGCGCAGCGAGGATGTCGTTGTCAACCAGACTGATAAAGGCCTTGACCTCCTCACGTGTTGGTGGCAACTTTGACACCGTTGGGAATTTGTGGTAGCGAATGCGTTGAAACGTTGTGGGGTCGTACGGCGGCGCCTCGCGCGAAATATCAATCACATCCGTAATATCTGGGTACGCTTCCTCCAGCCGCGCTGGTGAGTGGGTTTCATCATCCTGACGTAACGTCTTCATGCCGCGGAAAAAAGTGCCCTCAAGCCGGGCGCTTACTGACTGCACGCGGCGCCACTTGTCTTCGTTTTTCAGAGACCATTTATCCATCTTGGACGCCAAAAATGCTAGCTGCCAGCCCAGTGAAAGTTTCACATCAATGGACTTGGAAATAAAGTCTGAGATGAGCCCGCAAATGACCTCGGGCTTTTCAATAATGCATGCGTGGCCAGCATCGTGAATTATCGTATGCTCAATGTCAAGCGACTTGGGGCCGAGCCACGAGCGGATCACCTCAATGTTGGCCGGGGACGTAACCTGGTCGTCCTCAGCACCAATCATATAAACAGGCATATCGAGCTCATGCCATTCCTGGCGCGTGGGTGTGCGGAGACTATAAGCAGTACGAATCCATGCATTGGTGTTCACCTGAAGATTCCACCGAATCTGCTTTACCCGCAGCTCGTCTGACTCCGTTGCTGGCGACACCATGCGCGATACCGACTTGGAGTGGAGCCCGCCAGCGCGGTCCACGGCGCGAAACATATTGAATATAAATGACGGCATGTAATAAAGCACCCTTTGCAAATCCTGAATTTTCTTCTTGTCCTCTGGGGTGCCGCCAGGCGGGCAGATCCCCACAAGTCCAACACACCTAATTCCAAGTTTGTTGGCGAGCTTTGACGCAAGAATACAACCCATCGAGTGTCCCACCAGCACAACCTCACGGCCGCTCTCGGGAACACATGCTAATAGCACTGTCTCCAGCACCTTGACCAAATGGTCCGGCTCGTAGATCTGCCAGTCAGACTTGTACTCTGAGCGGCCATGACCCGGAAGATCGATGGCCAAAACCTCTGAAAAATGCGAAAAGTTGTCAATCAGGTACTGAAACTGGTTGAGCTGGCCCCCAAGCCCATGAATGAGAAAAATCAAAGGTAGTGAGGGCAGTTTATGGCCCTTGGGATGCGGTGACTGAAACACACGAAGCTTAAGTGAAAGTGTGGGCGAGATGGCAAAGTTGCGAATAGTTGAGTGCTTGAGAATGAAAGGCGGGTCGCCATAGTCACTTAGAATGCTCTGCTCGAGCTCATTGTAGACAAAAAAGCTTTTGAGAAGCTGGAGAGTCATGGCTGGAATAAAAGAATGACGATAATATTCTGACAAAGAAGTCAAATGATTGTTACCGTCTATAAATGTATTCGGAAACAAGAGGAGGAAGAAAAAAAAAAAAAAAAAAAAAAGGTTCATCAGAAATCTTTTTTTTAGTGTTTTGAACCAAAGTCCCGACGGTCCAGAGGGTGCCAAAAAATTACTAAATTCGCCTCGATCAGGATCAATACAGAGCGTCTACAAATAAAACCACAGTGATAATAAACGTGCTTTCTTATCTTTTATATTCACAACACGATCATTGACATATTATTACTACTGCATTCTTTCATCTTCTGGCTTCCAAGTGCCTTCGAACTGGTGCTTCACAAATGCCATAGGGTGAGAGTCTGATTGCGAACCCATGGTGCCCACGCCTGGTGAGAAAGACGTGATCGGGAGCACCATAACATCAGAGACCTTGTAGGAGTCCTGTAACCCTGTAAAATTTTGCCAGTTCACCGGGTAATTCAGTCCAGACTTGATATTATCGTTAAAGTATTCAAAGACTGAGTCAGTCCAGATACCTGGTCCCGTCCAGTCCATAATCATTGATCCACGGTCTTTTGAGGAAGGAAGACTTAGCGTATTGGTGGCTTTTTTGTGAAGCGTATTTTCTGTAATTTTTGCTACAATATCTCGCAGAACGGGGTGCCCAGGCTTTGACTGGATTGTCCATTGACAGAACTGGATGCGGCGTGCGTACCACTCGGCCCAGTCCTCTCTGTCAGGATCTGCCTCAATACCGACTATGAGACCGACACTGTTGAGATCTATATTGTTAGGGATCCAATTGGGTACTGGTTTGAGTGCCTTTGTATCGATGTCAGAGTATGTGCCTCCGCGAGCGAGCAAGATCAGATATCTGAAAAAGTCGGCTCTAAGAATATTTTCAGGCATTGCTTCGTATGCCTCAATGACTCTGGGAACGTTCATGTACAAGTGCTGAACAAGTGTGTGTGTGATATCGTCTGACATGATCTCGTGTACAAAATCAGGGTTCTTGTGGCTCCATGATCTCACGGAGTCTCTGAATCTGGAGTCAAAGTTGGGGTCACCCTTGCCTTGCTTCCAGGTCTGCCAGATGTATGGAGGGAATTTGGAAACAGACTCGTAGGGGAACTGAAAGGATAACTGCGTCCTCACTGAAGCATCTGCAGGCAGCCTACGCAGTTGCTGTAGATGCTTGTCTAGGCTCTTTCTCTCTTGTTCAAGGGCTTCTAGTCTTTTGTCTTGTTTTTCTGAAGCCTCTTTAGCTGACTTATGAAATTCTTCTAGCGTGCTGTCTGAAGCAATCGCGGTTTGAGATGGTTGTTTTTTTATATCGTTGGAGTCTACCCTAAGAAAGTCTTTGGGTGACATGTTTTTAGACCCGCTAAGAAAGACAATGAAAAGGAAGAGCACCAGACCAGCTGTGAGAATTCCTCTTCGATAGCTTAACATGCTTGACATAAGATGTAGTTTTAAAATGATTTAATGGTAATCAAGAGGAAGAAGGGGAAAAAAAATTTCCTTCAAAAAAAAAAAATATAGTAAGGAGAATCAACAAAAATCACGGTTATCAGAAATTGGATAGGGCCTCGGGTTCTTTGTTTTGCTTTGGATCAGATATTTTGGACCCTTGAGTGCAATGAAGTTATTATGCTGATTCTAGTATATGCAAATTGTAAAGCAAATCAAACTTGGCTTCAGTAAAATAACCCAGAAAAAAACAACAACAAATATCTAGTAAGAATAATGGGGAAAAAGAAGATTAAAAAATAGTTAAAAAAAAAAAAAGAATAAATAAATAGATAAAAATGTTTTATTTTAAAAGAACATTTGTCTTTATGTATCTCTCTGTTGTCGCCCATGGTTCACTTCCGGTTTATTTTTAACTTTTGAGTTTTCCAGGAGAAGTTTCGATTAAGAGAGCATTGGGAAACTGAAATATGTTTTCCCTGCCAGGCACCAAAGTCTCACTTTGAATGGGACATGGCGCTCGTATTTCTATTGTTTATGTTTGCTGCCATTGCTAACGCACCCTTAAGTATGATTTGAAAAATGTTTTTTTTTCCGCTTGAATCCCTTCCCCTAGATATAATACTAAATAATTGCTACCAAAGCTGATCTCAAAAACTTTGTGCATCTAAGACTTTAGTGCTCACCAAATAGCGACCAGTCCTTGACTTCAACCGTTTTCAAAAATTGCTCGACAAACGCAAGGCCGTTTTGCACCCGCTCAGGAAAATTTTCAATGCTTCCAGACACAAGCCTGTCGTAGTCTGCCTTTGAAACTATCGGGGTGTTGAAGGTCACCAAGAGATCTGTGCTCACTCGCTCCAATCTCACTGCCGCCAGAATTATCACAAGTAGCGGCGCGGGTAAATTATCGGCGCTATTTTCCAATTGAGCCTCCCGTCCCCATTTACGGGCAGGTTCGATAGAGATGGTCACGTACCCAACAGTGTCTTGTCCAATCTTGGCCACAGGCACCTCCTTGCTGAAGATCCGCGAGTACTCATAATTTGTTACGTTATTGATTTCGGCAATTTCCTTTAGATGAATATTTAAAATCTCGTCGCCGCTGGAGCCTTCCACAGCCTCCATCAGATCTACCAAGATTGAGTCGTCAACAGTTTGGCTGACGTAAACCTCCTGTGTGTCTGGGATTTCGCGAAACATACTGGCGTCAACAAATCCAGCGGGAATTGCTGCGGTGATTGCGCCTCCATAAAGTTCTGTCGTGGCCATTTTTTGTTGCTATCGGTTGTAAATTTTTGAGATAGTGAAAGCTGATGTCTGAAAATAAGCCAAGGTGGTTGGTTTAGATGCTCGAATCTTCAATGTAATGTTATCGTCGGACTTGATTTAACGAAGTAGCGGACTGAAGGATGCTGCACGACGCTGTCTGGGTCAGACAAAGAATCCAAACTCGTAAAAAAAAAAAAAACTTTACAGTTTCGGTATTAAATTTACTGTGGGATACTGAAAATTACGTTGCTTAAAGCCACATGTTGCTATTGTGGCATTAAGCTGGATTACCGTTAAATTTGTTTTCACATATTGCATTTGGTTATACTCACTGCTAAAGCAGAGGTTTAACTTGGTGTTTAACCCTTCTCTTTGTTTCTTTTTGACAGTTTGAAGATTTTGATATCCAATGCAGGTTCAATGTGATACAGGAGGGTAAGAGGCTGTGTACCGTAGATGCGGTAATAACATCTAAAACATGGTTTAAAGTTCACGCCTTAAACAATTTACGACGAGCCTCCTGTTTTTGAAATGACATGGGGTGATCATATTAGGAATCGCCAATGATTATCGAGCTATTGGTACAAATTATCGTTAATATCAAGCTACCTTCACTTCAATTTTCGTGTGTTGCAATTTTAGTTATTATTATTGTTATGGACTTTGAACATTTTCATGCCTAAATACAAATGTTTAGGGTTACGGAGTAAAGGTAAAGGATACGTAATGGCGAACTGAGATCTGCAGTTCCAGAAATTGGTATTTGGATAAATAAATAATAAATAAACGCCATATATAGTTGATTGGCACTTTATTGGAATGAAATAAATTGTTTCCGCTGTTTTTCTTATTCTCAATGCTTCCTTTGATGCTTGGCTTTTTTTTTCTTTTTCTTTTTTTCATGTATCCGTGTAAAGCCAATTTTTAATATAAGTTGCCTATTCAGCAAATTTATGAATAAATGACATGAAAGTTGAAGTATCCAAAAAAGCTTGTTCTGAAATTTTTTTTAATAATATTATCTTGTTTCTTGAGATCTTAGTTACTCCTTTATAGGTCTGTCGTCGTGACCAGGCTCTTGGATCCATCCCCGTACTTTTTTTACTTTCGGCGGATTAGAATACGGTA
Source organism: Geotrichum candidum (assembly GCA_013365045.1). Classification (NCBI taxonomy): domain Eukaryota; kingdom Fungi; phylum Ascomycota; class Dipodascomycetes; order Dipodascales; family Dipodascaceae; genus Geotrichum; species Geotrichum candidum. The sequence goes on along the minus strand of QQZM01000020.1, from coordinate 282,634 downwards.
GATTGTCAAGGGGCTACCGTTGGCTATTGGCTTCAAATCAACATAATCGTTAGTCTTAGAATTAAAGAACGCGTCGGCACAAAAAAGAAAAAAAGAGATTATTAAGCTAAGTTAGCATTTTTTTATTTTTTATTTTTCATTTGATGCCTCGTGGAAACTATAACCATTGCAGTAACAAGCAGATAACTTATGAGCATTCGGATGCATCTAAACTGTATTGTGATCGACATGTTATTGGCTTTGAAAAATCAATCCCCTAGTCCCTGATATCTGAAAAATTTCTCTAAGTACATTGACTCAAAAGAGGACGTCGCATTTGCCCTTAGAAATGCGAAGAGGAAAAGTTGCATTTCAATACGACTGTTCTATTTTTACAATAACGAGGATCTAGCCATAAGGTGTTTAAACCACCTCTAGAGTTGTCACATTTAGTTCGTTGTGTTATTTCGGCTGAATACACAAAATGTTGTGGCTGAGTGTAACAGAACTGCATTCATAAGCTCAGTTACCATCGGCTCTTAGTATATTTCCTGATCTTATTATTTTGATTTTTAAAACCAATGACACTCCGTATCCTAGTCTTCTTTAATCTAATTAGGATTCTACTTTAATATGCTACATTATATTCCAGGTTAATTTTAGAGCCCTCATAGAATTATCAGTGTACGCCTCATACATCTTATATTCTATTTAGCAAGCCTGGAAGATTCATACTACCTAATTCTTAAGACACGACTTTGCATTACTCTATTAAATTATCCGTCTAGATATCTGTTCCCTATTTCTGTTCCCCATTATTAGTAAACGAGGAGTCTATCTCATCTGGTTAAATGTGTACCCCTGACTCAATTATTATAATATTCATAAAGTACTTCTGGGGATTCTTCTAACAATCAATTCGTTAAGTATAGGATTGAAACCCCCTTACTAGACTTTCTGTTTACAAACGGCTTATAATACTTAGTCTTAGGTGCTGGCAGTCCTCGGTATTACTTTTATTAGATTGTATATAGACTTATATCCAATCATCTTTCTTCTAATTGAAAAATCCCTCGTTACAACCTCTCTTGGATATTCACCTAATATTTTTAGTTTTATATTAGTATCACAATCATCAAGATGTGGTTTCATTCCTGTTTCTAATAGATGTTGATTGGATATTTAATAGACTCAATTTCAAAGAACAACTATAAACCTCATTATTGTGTTTTCTTGCGAGTATACAAACAAGTATTCCTAGTTTTATTAACTTATAGCATTCACTAGGGGCTCAGTGAGTACACAAGCTTATTTTATTGTAAGGGTCAAGTCTGACGCTATTTGAATCATAACTAATAGTATTTCTTTTGCTATTTAGCTGAGCTGTTTAACTAATATGACAAATTGAAAGTCGGGTGACATTCATATAAACTGAGAGTGATAAAGAAAGAAGCAAGTCTTGTTAGAGGTGGTTCCAAAGAATTGAATAAAATTTATCCCCGTGAATATTTTTCTTTAATTAATACTTTCTTTTGGAGAAAATACTGTGTGCAGTATAAAGTGAATCAATACTCTGTATTTTTCAGTCATTCCAAAAATATTGGCTCTTTAAGGACTCGCGCCAGTTCAATACAAAATTTGAGAATTATATTGATCCCATGAATCTCACTTATTTTCATTTAGGACCTTGTTTGAGCATTTAGAAAAAGACATAAAACCTTGCCTCTGGTATTACATAAAACTATTTGAAAAAGAAAACACATACAACTAAAACTAGCCATTTCCTGACTTATAAATGCATAATTCGCTAATCCTTCCAATTCAACTTTTTTGCAACAAATTTGACAGCATACACAAGGCCCAGCAATACCGGGACTTCAATGAGAGGTCCAACAGTAGAAGCAAGCGCCTGGTTACTATCTGCTCCGAAAGTAGCTACAGCAACAGCAATTGCTAGCTCAAAATTGTTGCTAGCAGCTGTGAGGCTTTGCGTTGTTGCAAGCTTATAACCAAAGCCTAATTTGTATGCCACAAAAAGCGTTGAAAAAAAAATGACTGCAAAGTATACCACCAGTGGTGCAGCCACTCGGACCACAGAAACAATCTGATGAACAACATGACGGCCCTGAGACGCAAATAGCACTAGAATTGTGAAAATAAGTCCAATAAGAGACAAGGGACTAATCCATTTCAAAAACACATCTTGGTACCATTGGGGGCTTGTTGCCCAGCGAAGTGTAAAGCGTGTAAGAATTGCAGCACCTAATGGAATTCCGAGAAATACAGCAACACTTTTGGAAGCTGTGGAATATTCAAAGGATACATTGTCGCCACTGATAACTTGAAGAAAAAATACACCCATGGGTGCAAAAAGAACCATTTGGAGAAGAGAGTTGACGGCCACAAGAATGGCACAGTATTCACCATCACCACCTGCAAGACCAGTCCAGATTAAGACCTAAAATGTTTTGTTAGTACAATCTAGTGCAAAAAATAATGTCATGAATTGTTAGCAAAATTTAACATACCATGGCTATGCATCGTGCTATGCCGACCAAGATAAGTCCTTGGCGTAGTTCAGGTTCGTCAGGAAGGAAAGCCCAGGCAAGCGCCAGCTATAATACTCAATGTTAGCAATTTACTTTAAAACAAGATTTGGAAGAAGCGACTTACCATAAAAAATGGTGCAACGATCCAGTTAACAACAATACTGAATGCAATTTGAATCCATATCTGACGAGTTTTGAAAACATGATGCAAGCTTTCATAACGCACTTTGCAAAGAATGGGGTACATCATGACAAGCAGACCAACAGCTTGAATTTTTAATTAGCCCAAAAATTGATATTTTAAAAAGCCGTGCGTTAACTCTTACCAATAGGAACTGAAACGCCCACAAATGTTCCTTTTTGTAATGCAGGTCCAGTATTTGGAACAAAATTTCCCAAAATAATGCCGATTGCCATGGCTAAAAAGATCCATAACGCAAGAAATTTATCTAGAAAGCCAAGGTTTTTGAAAGCAGAAGTCTTTTCTTGTGGTAAGCATGATACACTCGTATCTGGCTGTTTTTCAATATCATTAGATATGGAAGGCTCTTTTTCAATATCATTAGATATAAAAGGCTCTTTTCGGTCCATTTTTTCTTTTGGTAACATAGGTTGACTTTAGATAAGTTGAGATATAAGTTTGAGACAAGCAAAGTATTGAAATGGTCTTTATTGTTAATTATTCATGTTGTTTAAATACTAAGGGAAGAGATCAGTCTATTATACTTTTCATTTACGCTTTTGCCCTGAACTTGACTGTAAAACAGCATGTCACTGATTAATTTTAATTGGCCAGTTGTCGCATTGTCCTGCCACTTGGGACTTTAGTTCCACTAAACTGAAATTTTTTTGTATCTAGCTAAGAAGCTAAGTACTGCAATTGTAGCCAATCACAGCGTCCGAGTGACATACTGGTGTTCTAACAACCCATATACACCGTGGCTACCTATCTGTATTATTGTGCGAACCGCTAAGAAACCTAAAGTTTTGGACAACTCAAATGTAATATTCACATTTTACTTTATCGTATTAGTGAAAATGAAGAAAAGGAATCGTTAAGAAGAGTTCTATTTAGCAACAATAGGGCAAACGTTGAACTATTTCTCGGTAACAAAAAAAGTCTTATTTAATTAAAACGTGATCAGTATCATTACGTGTTTCACTTTCAGCTGACCGAATCCCCTTTTATACGAATCTTGAATGATTTATCAAAGGTTCGGCCACTGAAATTATCATTCTTGATACCACTAAAAAAGACCGATAATTTGGTATCAACCTTTATTACTGGCCCTGTCATCAGAGATGGTCGGCGGACTTTTATTTTAGGTCATAATTACAGAGATGATATTCTCCGATGGTTGACTGATAAAAAGTTCTCGGCCGCGCTGCCTTCGAGAATAAAAGGACACTAGGTCTTGTAGATGCCAGTACTATCCTCTTTTTTTCTTTCTTTTCCATAGAAAATTAGAGTCCTGTATCTAATGCACGAAGGACTCTCACATCTATTTGAGAAACGAGGGGCACTTTTGATTCAAAAGCTTTTTGGGGCGAATCAGTTTCAAGAAAAATGAATCATTAAGTCAATGATTTGAATAGGTTTGACTATTAAAAATACCTTGAAATCCACAGAAAAGTTTGTACTACATTTTATAGGTCGTTATTACTGTTGCCAATTTGACGGAATATAAACATATACTTGTAGAGATTTTTTGATTCTTTGTAAACTAGAACGCTCAGTAGACACTCACAACGATTATACTTTCAGTCGATGGCTATCAAGCCGTGCCCAAGAAAGAAACTTCCAGTCTTTTTTTTTTTTTTTTTTTTTGGCCCATTTAGGTAACTATGTTGGCGCCACTTTCATAGTTTCTTAATATTAGAATTACCCGGTCGTGTCGTATTTTGCCTCTGAAGTAAACTTGCTATTGGCGTCCATAGTCAACCTATTCTCTCCTTGTGGGGGATCCCTATCACATCAAAATTACACATAGATTGACAACTAGTGGTACTAATGCTGAACAACGTTTCGTTGTCAAAATTTCATGTCTTGATCCAATAGCAGACTTCTTGTCTACATTAGATAACAGATATGAAGAGTGCCAGTATAAATAAAAAAGTAAGAAAAACCAGGATCGAGAATTCCACGGAAGGCAAGATATAACACTTTCCACAAAAGTAGGAACTGACAATATCCTAGGCTGATCAAATATCATCATCGCAACGCATCCGCGATAACCAACGACGTTCTCGTGCTCGACGCAAAGAATATGTCCAAGATCTTGAGAAACGCCTACGGCAGTTTGAGGTTATGGGAGTTCAGGCCACGCGAGAAGTCCAAGATGCTGGTCGGAGGGTACTAGAGGAGAATGGTCATCTTCGGTCACTGCTCAAACTACATGGTGTTTCTGATCAGGACATCCAAGACTATTTAGAAAAAGCGAAAGCAGGTCTCCCAACATCTCACTCTGGAACCACAGTGAAAGCACAACCGCAGAGGCGGCAATCTCCCAGTTTAAATGCAGTTAACAAGAGTTCATCAAAAGAGCCTTTACATGAGATTTCAATTACTGAGATTGCTTCATCTCAACCAATTCCAGCTGCCTCTCTATCTGCCACTTTGCCCGAGAGTCAGATCTTTGAAAGAGCGCCGCATGATGGCATTACCGATATTAACACTGATGCCCCTAGTAAATTACAACCACCAAACGGGAACCAAATCCCAGGGCAATATACCCCATGTGAAGTAGCAGCCGGAATTATTGCATCTATGCGACATGACTTTGATGCGCAAAATGTGCGGTTGGAATTAGGATGCCAGTCAAACTCCAGCTGTATGGTGAAAAACATGGATATTTTCCACTTACTAGATGACTGATGAAGCCATAACCAGGTGAGAATTTAACTGATTTAATTTTATAAGGCTGATTGTACAAATTTATGCAACTACTTTCATTTGAGTTTTATGTTACAGGGATGTCATAACTACACTTGATTCTGAGGGGACAAAATTCTTTCGTGAACCAGTGCGCCATCTAGAAAGCTGTTTTTTGGTTTAAAAATTTGAAACTTGTAGAACAAATACAAGAAAAAAAAAGGATTTACTCTTTTTTTTTACCCTTGCAAGGCCATTCATATCACTTTCCACTTGTAATGATTATTGCTTGGAACTCAGAACTTTTCTTCTTTTTTGTCCAACGTGGTGTTTCTGTTATTTCTTTCCTTTCGGGTATAAAAACTGGCAACAAGGTTCCTGTTGCTTTTTGTTCTTATAGTGTCTCAAGTTTGTCACTGACCAGAAGCATTTTCATAAATTTTTCTCATGCAATAATTTTCAAATATAAACATCTTTTAATTAACACATTAAGTAACTTCCGTATTTACTAAGCTACTTGTAAATTCCAAATGAAGGTTTTTGCAATTTCAGATAATGTTAATGCAGTGGCTACTGGTAAGTGCTTCTTGATCGTGATCATTCAAAACCATCTGATTTAGTCGGCTCTATTTTTAGGCCAACGCACCTACAACATATAGATAAGCAGGTCAAAATACACGCATCTTCTTCCTTTATTTTATGTCCCTGTAAACCAAGTATTTATAGTGTTATGATTGAGGGATAAAATGTACGCACTTAAGTGCTGACATACCCACATACCCAGCAAAAAAACATTTTGTTCTTGTAGGGGTTATATGCAATTTGTATATTATCAAAACCAGATCTATGTGGAATGTTAACATCCATAGCAACCTGTTTAATGCTAACACATAAATCATCATAACTGCTAATCTTTTTATAGCCCAACATGCAGCAGTAGGAGTTGAACTAATGGCGATTTCCATATTATGAATCAAATTCATTCCTCATTCAGTGGGCTAGTTTTCTGGTAGCCATCAACTAAGGGTTATTGCTGACTGGAATGGAAAACTTTCAAGTATAACCCCAAAGAAATATCAGAAGCTAAACTGTTTGAATCATTGAATCATTGACAGTCAACACTGCAATAAGTAATTGATTAGCGATACATGGTAATTTGAATGTTGAAGGTAACCTGGGTTGAAAAAGTATACTCTATTGAGTTTGAACTGCGAGACTTGTAGTATGTCCCATAAAATTAAAAAACTAACATACTATATGAAACTAGTTCTTCGCATTGTAATTGACTTCTGGGGAAAAGAAGGCTTAGCTTGATGCAAAACTTGGTGTTGCTCCATATCGCTTGGACCCAAGGGGCTGTCACAAATTCCAATCTTTTAAGACATTTTGTTTGAAAACCTAAGGAAGATCAGCTACGGCAATTGAGTACACAGTGAATTTTACTACAAAATAAGAAACGATAAGTACTGGCAGGGAAATGAAAATCAGACAATCAAGATGCTCATGATTGCTCAACCTTTAGGCTATTAAAGCTTGAAATACTACAGTATAATGAACATGAAGTAATGAAAAAATGGGTCGTGTTGCACTGAGTCATTCACATGCAATTTAAAAGCATTGACTACTATTTACAGCTGGTTATTTCAGGAGATGACAGGACCAGTCATGATCCTTAAAGACAAAAAGTTTGGCGCTGGGAAAAATATAACATTGGAGAATTTTCGCGAAGGCTGTGATAATTGGGCCCCCTTCTCACTAATTGGAGTTAGCACCAGATCTTTAAACTTGGAGACCCTATATTTTAAACTAGCATATTCACAGTAGCTACTCTATTTTAGGTTGAGATTGGTATATAAAATGTCTTTTAATAGAAACACGATTGCCAGGATGGGCAGGAAGTTCTCCTGGAATGGCCAAAACGACTTGTCTTTTAGGACCTCTGTCTGGTATGCTTCAAGCGCTTGCCGAGAGACGATTGGCTGTGGGTACTGGTAGTACGTACCCAAGTACATGCCGAGGTATAACGTGTGAGTATTTGTGCAGTTGCGACTCACAACTTATCAACCCGCAGCCTTATGCCTGTTCGCATTCGACACTCTGGATATGGTAACAATATGGCCCAAGATGGCAAGAATAAGTTCTAGATAAAAACAAAAATAAGACAAACAGGGAATCTGAAAAAACTCAGGGGAATCTACAAGTTTTTCCGCGGGGGGTTAAAAGTGCAATCTCTTGCTTTGGTGCAGGGAAAAAGAAGAAGAGAAAAAAAAAAAAAAATCGTTAAAACATTTGAACCAACTTCAATACATCTTCAACATTGTATTATTCATATTTCATATTTTCGTTTCATTAATCTTTTATTACTAGTAGTACTTTGGCTCTTTTTAAATCCTTCTTTTTCTTTCGCACCATCGTCCTTTTCAAGTTCAAGTAACAGTAAATTTAGGCATCAGAAATCGAAAAAAAAAATAAAAAAAAAATAAACACAGCAGCCTCTGAATAATCAACGAAGGAAAAACACAAACCTAGCCACTTCTTTCCATCGCTCTATTCCCTCCCTTTTTTTCCCGCTCCCTTCACCCTCTTTATAGAGCCGAAGACGCAGCACACAAAATGCTCATAAAGATGTGGGCTTTTGCCCTGGTTTCTGTTGTGATTGCGACAGCCAGCAGTGCCGCGTCCACCACTGTGTCAACTTCATCCTCATCATCCAACAATGTCGGCACCAGTAAAACGTACCCTCTCAAGGCCTCCCAAAAAATTTCCAAGCGTGAGCTCGCAATTCGGTCCGCCACTTTTGCGCCAATTGACACATTTCTGGTTGGAGGGAAGCTTGCAGTAGACCCTGACTCTAACATTACTATCCCTGGCAACGAGGGCACTACTCTTGTTGAGCAGGACGGTCACGACATTTCGTACTACATTGAAGTCGAACTCGGAACCTCTGACAAAGACAGCAAAAATAAGAATGTTTTTAATCTTGTTGTTGATACTGGTTCGTTTTACACCTGGGTCTACGGCACGAACTGTGACTCAAATGAGTGCTCCGCCCACACTCGCTTCGACCCTAACGAGTCGATGACTGCTGAGACCACAAACCAGAATTTTTCAATTGCCTATACAAGCGGTACAGTTGAAGGTGTCATCACCAAAGACATTTTCTCCTTTGCTGGTTTTCAGTCGCCCCAGCAATTTGGCCTTGCCTCTGTGGTTGATAGCAGTTTTGCTAATTTCCCTATTGATGGCATATTGGGACTGCCAGCAAAGGATAAATCACCAAAGGAGTTTCAAGGAATTGTTTCAACTTTGTACAGTCAAAAACTTATTAGCAAGCCCATCTTTGGCATCAACCTGGGACGTGGTTCAGACTCTCAGGATGAGGGCAGCCTTTCAATTGGTGGTATCGACAAAAGTAAATATACTGGGGATATCACATACATCCCCTTACAAACCGGAGATTCGTCGTTATTCTGGGAAATCCCAGTGGGAGGATTGTTCATTGAAGGGTATCCGATAGAATTTGAGGATTCCAGAACCGCCATTGTTGACACTGGCACTACTCTTTTGATCATGCCCCCTAAAGATGCCCTTAAAATCCATGGATACATTTCCGGAACACGCACAGACGGATCCAATTTCGTCATTCCTTGTGACACCTCTTTAGAACTGGAACTTGAATTTAATGGCCAAAAGTTTTCCATTAGCCCCGAAGATTATGTCGGTGTGGCCTATTCCAAGGCTGACGACAACGACAAAGAGTCAACCCCCTTGTGTATTAGCAACATTCAAGGCATGCAGTTTGATAATAACCGCTGGATTTTGGGTGACGTCTTTTTGAAGAATGTCTATTCAGTTTACGACATGGAAGAACATCAGGTTGGATTTGGCAAAAAGGCTACCAGTGAGACTAAAGAAACGGCCCCCGACAGCTTTGTTTATGCCATGCCCAATGATAAAAACAGTAACAAGGATTCTACTGCCAGCAGCAGCAGCAATAATAGTAGCAGTAAGAGTGGAGCCAGTACCAGCAGCGTTTCTGGCACCCCTGACTCAACCAGCGATAATGACCAAAATAACGACAGCCAAACAAACGATTCCAATAATAATGCTCAATCTGGAGCTGCCGCTGCGACTGCTGCTGTTTCTGATCAATCGTCACCACAAGCTTCCACTAGCGGATCCATTCTATCACCACTTGCTTCTTCATCTGCCGGCACAAATGGTGCCGCCGTCGCTGCCAAATCATCTGCATCTCACAATTCTCCTCTTTTCTTTTTCAATTCTATGTTATTCTGCTTTTTAATATTGTTTACTTCTTTTTAGAATTTATACACACACTCACACTCACCCACAGATTTGTATTTATTTATTTTAGTTTTATCCTTTTTTAATTATAATTATTTGTTTTAATAACCTTTTTCTTCTAGTCAATTGGCCTATTAATTCTGTATACACAGATTTTTAGTTAACATTTCAATGCTTTCAAGAAAGAATTTTTTTTGGATTCGTTTTTCAACACATGCAGAAACGGAATACGAAAATTATCATTAATGTATTAAGGAAAAGAATATTTAACGCGAGCTCAAATGTAAATTTAACCTGTTTAACGCCACTTCGTATTTTCTCGATTCCTGAGCTGCTTCTGCACGTTGGACAGCAGCGGCTACAGTAGCTGCCGGATCAGAGGAGGGTATCCCACGTTCAAAATTACTACCGCCATCATTCTTGCTGACTTTGCTGATATGAGGGCTTGTCGAGGCAAAGCTTTGGATAATGTTGTCCACCTGTTCCAAAGTGCGGTCCAAGCTTGACAAACTCACTCTTGCATTGTCTTCAAATTCAATTTTTCTATCAACCCTCTCAAAGGAGTTTGAAATTAGACTGTTTTCTTCATCACCTGTATTGCACATTCTGGTATCATCACTTTTCAAGACAGTCTTGTAATTGTAGTACTGGTCAAGTTCAAACTCAGAGTCAATATTTAAATTTATAACATGGGGAATTCGAGAGCTGCCGTTTTTCATAGAGCTGCTAGTAAAGCTTGAACTGGTACCAGGCTTACCAAAAACTCTCGAAGCTCGCAAATTTGATATACCACCTACACTAGATGAGAAATAAGACAAGGGGTAAAAATGCTTATTAGAGTGAACGCTTATACTATCATCAGAAATGCTTCCAACTGTTTTATTAGCTAGCGTCTGTACAGACGATTGATTTAATGAGGCTGTACGTGGTGGATGGTTATATTTTTGTCTTTTAAGGATTGATTGCAAAGGCGAGGTTTGTGAAAAGTCATTCTGAGTTGAGTAGTCACTATCAGCAGGAATAGGAAACGAGCGCATCAGGCCCTTTGATTTTAAATTAGGTGACTGGTAAACGGCGAGCTGGGTCTTTTCAAATTTGGTGTTGAACCTCTCACCGAAATCCTGTTTTTGGTACTGCTCTTTGGGTGGAGTTGTCTTAATTGTGTTAGATGAATCTTTGAACAGTGAAATATCCACATTTAAAAGACTTTGACAAGCTGCTGGGCAGTCTTGAAAGTACGGATCAGAGAGAAGTTCAATTGCCGTTTTTCTGCTTTTTGGATCCCATTTAAGACAGGAATCAATTACTGGACCAATTCCAGCATGGTTCAGACTGACACCACTGCCAACTTTCATCGTGCACTAAGCAATAAAATATATATAATTAGCAAATGAGCCATCTAAATAATAGTGTTATCTGTGTGTAATAAGTTTGAAGCATCAGAAATAATACCTACTTTGACTGGACTAATACATAAATTTTTTGTCAGAAGCTTGAAATCAGGCCAGCTTCCTCCTACACTTTCTGCGCTTGGTGTACCCAACACATTGATTAATTTGGTTATTTGGTCTGCTTCATTTTTTCCTGGAAAAAGAGCATTCAAATTTGAAATTTCATAGGCCATAGACCCAAAGGCCCATAAATCAACGGGAGGTCCGTATGTCTTTTGTCGTAAGAGGATTTCAGGCGCTCTGTACCATCTAGTTGAAATATAAGATGTGTAACTATCACACAAAAATGTTTCGCGCGCAAGGCCAAAGTCTGTTAACTTAATGATGTAGCTACTGAGATCATCTAGCAGTTTACCAGATTTTATGGTGCTAACTCTATCGGAATTGCCAAGTTTTGATGAGTACTTGTAGTTTGGGTTCCAATTCCGTGATGCTGATGAAAAACTTTTGTTGCTGTTGAAAAGTTGCTGGGGTAACACTGGAACTTTGGTGACAAGTATGTTTTCCGGTTTTATATCTCGATGGAAATAGCCATGCTTGTGAATGTGAGCCAGCCCTAGAAGAATCTGGTATAGAATAAGTTTCAAGTTTTCGTTGGTGAACTTTTGCATATTTTGTGAATCCATGAGATGAATTAAGCTCATGTCACACTTTTCCATGACAATATAGAAGAGAGATTTTATAGGATCAAAGATAAACTCCAAAGTTTTGACTATATTAGGATGGAATGGGACTCGTACAATGAACTGGTACTCTTTCATAGCCTTGGCTCCATTAAGGCTGATTTTGCACTTAAGTATTTTAATGGCAACACATGAATTTGGAGGAAAGTATTCTTTGTATTCAATTAACGTGAAAAGCTTTGGCTTTGCGTTGATAACAGTCCCAAAGCTACCATCACCAAGCTTTGACTTGACGTCGTAACGCTGGTCAATTGCACATTTATGGATAACTTCAGAAGTCTTTCTGTTTCCACTTAGTAAATTTTTCATAGTTGAGTCTGATGAAATTGAAAACTTAAAGTTATCAGATATTCTACCCATGACGAATGCTGAAGGTGGTGAACTGTAAGCGTATACTTGAGTAGGTAATAACGTAGTTGATAGTTCAACGGAGAATTAAAGAACCAATGAATTATTTAAAGAAAACGGAGATTCAGTAATGTAGAAAACATCTGTAACAATTTTGTTATTATTAAACGCATTATTTTGAAGAAGGTAAAGATATATTGCATGTTGTTATCTGGCACAGTTGAGGTGGTGAATTCCGCAACAAACAATCTGTTGCAACTTTTCTACTGTTGTTGCGAATTTCACAATCACCATAACAGCTGCTATACATAGACCTTTTCATATTTTAGTGTTGTTGTGGTTTCAATAGGGGTTGATTCCTTCGTAGATTCCGATTTTGAACGAGACAAGGCTAAATATAATCACTTGGACTTATATGTTGTCACTGTTCAGTTATTCTACAGCCAAGGCATCCAGATGATACTGTATATAAGTAGAAACAAAGTTATATGCTGATTTGATTGAAACTTGAAAATAAGATAACTGCTTCAGGGCATTAAATGTAATATGAGTTTCAAATGTCCCAGGCCCGCGTGAAGTCCGTTTGCAGGACTCCCTCATTAGAAAAAGCTTTCAACTCATGTAAATTGTTGAGTCTTCTAACAGTTCCGTGCATACAAGTATGAATTTACAACAATATAATTACTGTAAGACTTTTGAAACGTTGAAATGATGAGGTGTTACTTATTTTACATGCAAAACAACCTCGTCGTCAATCAAAAACTTGACTTGAAAATTTTTTTTCAATACTTTATACATATTAGGCTCTGCCTTTGTAGATTCATGTATCTGGCATTAAAATATTGACCGAAACGAGAAGTTGATACATCATGATGACAATCATCACCGTATTACTTGCCAGGTCTTTACAATGAGATAATGTTACCCTGCTTGTACTTTTTTTTTTTAAGCCAAGTAGGTTCCGAGGAGCTGAGTTTAACGGCATAAGATTATCCTTCAATGCCTAAAGATTTGCTTGACTAGGAAACCGGTACCAACTTACACTCCAAACAGGCTTTTAAGCTCAAACACATGAATTTCTTACCGATGCTCAACCACTTTGACGCATTAATCAGTCTGAGTCGAGTTCATGGCCACCAAGTCTTCAGCCAGTAGAATTTACGTGTGCACAAAAACTACGGTACTCAATCAAGCTGAAAGCTTTCCCCTGCACTGATAAAAAAAAAATTAATAAATAAAAAAGTATACAAATTTGGCATACCTGTGCCAATTTCTTAATAATATTTGTATTTTTCTATGTATAAATAGAAAAATATAAAGCTAATTCACAAAAATTAAAATTTTACCTCTGCTTTTCTCTTTTTCTTCTCCTTTGCTCCTTCGTCCTTCCTTAGGAATCAACTCTTGTGGCTCTTTTTTCCGTGGTTTTCCTTGGTGGTGGTGATTGTTTTTATTTGTTTTTAACGACCTTCTTCTTTTTTTACGGTTTTTCTTTTTTCTTAGTTTTTTAATGGTTCTTACTTTACTCAGTTGCTGGACATTGTGAGAAAGATTCCTAATAATTTTAATGTCTTAACGGTTTAAACTACAAAAACACATCGTTCACGCCCAATAATTATCATAAACACACCAGATCATCACAGCACAGATTGAACATCAGTACTTACTTCAGTATTTTCTCAGCATTTTAGTTTTGCTCTGTTAATATCTTTGCAGCCTCTTGATCCGTATTTTCGTTTTCTCAGTTTTTTATTGCATACACCAAGCCTTCTTTGGTTCAACTTCCATCGCTTTTAGCTCGTAATTTCAGACAAAAAAAAACAACAACCAGAAACAAAAAGAACACCAAAATACAGAGACTTGAAACCATCAGCATCAGCCGACTCCTTTCAACACTGCTGGTCCGTCAATAAGTTTCTCTAGTCTCCAGCTCTCATCAAACCCAAGGCCTTCTTTTTTTTTCCTTTTCAATTCTCTTGCAGATACAACAACCCTTGTTTTATTGTTCTCGTGATTTCTAAAGCAAATGTCCTCAATCGAGCATAGTACTGGGTTTTACAAACCTAGCCCTAATAACGCGCACCGCTCAAATAGAGTCGGCAGCTTTGGCAGTTCCTCCAGCAACGGCAGTAACATGTCCAACCTATCCTACTCTAGTATCTCTTACGAGCAAATGCTGCCTCCTCCTCCCAATGTGTTTGGTTCAGGCATTGCTCGCCCTCCTTCAAGAGGTAATGGAAACTCTTCCATTTCTTCTGGGAGAAACCGACCTCCCTCCATGAACTTTTCAAAGCCTAGTGATGATACACAAAACCCTGCATCTGAGCAGCCTATTCCGTCTCCTAGAGCCGCTCTTGTCGCTGGATTACGTTCTGCAACTGATCGTCGCCATCAGCAGCGCGAGCAACAACAACAGCAACAACAACAGGTTTTGCAACAGCAGCAACAGCTAAGATTGCAAAATTTGTCATTATACGATGCTATGAACAGTGGCAATACCAGTGTCTATTCCTCAAGTTTTGCAAACTCACAAAACTATGGTTCCCTCAAGTCACCTGTTGCTTCAAGTTTTGGCTTGTCACCTCCGACTTCTCCAATCCCCAGCGACTACTCGGTAGAATCATCGCTTAATAACTCTCCTCTTACTGCAATGAGTGATCGCCCTGATTCCCGAGTCCTTGCATCTCTGCAACAAAAACACCAAGAACTAATGGCTACCAGCGCTGCAATCGCACAACAGCAACAGCGACTGGCTCAGGCCATAAACCAGGCAGCTCTTTCTTACGGTGGTTATTACAATCCCAATGATCCTTCCTTTGAACTTCCTGTTCTTTCTTCGTCACCTGGATTGGCGCGTTCTCCAATCATCACTCCTCAACCATTGCAGTCGTCCCAGCAACAGTACGCTAGAAACTCCATTTACAATGATCTGCCTGCCCCACCCGGCTACAACAACTTTTACAGACCCTCAAGTCCGTCTCTTCCCACTAGACCTTTGTCTTCTTCATCTTTCCGACCTCAATTTTCGCAGGATCCACCCAAGCAATCGCAAGCTAACTCTCCAGGATACAAACGATCCCATCGTAAGGCAGCTAGTTTGTCAGGGTCTGGACCCTCGTTTGGAAATAGTTCTGCAAACGGCAACTCTTCTTTAAAGGGCAATAACAACTCTACTAACGCCACCCCCTATTACAGCTCTGGTAGCTTTGGATCCGGTGGCTCTTCTTCATCAGTTGGCAACATTGGCGGTGGTAGCCAGTTGCGTAACAGCACATTGAATCCCGGTTTATATGGCAAGGGCAGCGAGATGCCATTGCGACAGCCGGTTGGCCCTCCTCCCATTGAGGAACTAAGGGGCCAAAAGATAGTTTTAAATTTCGCCTCGACTAGCACTGTCAACTCATTTTGATAATGAAGGTGCGTGCATTTATTTTCAGTTTATTAAAAAATTTAGTCAGATCTCTGGCTTCTCCTCACTCCTTTAAAACGGGTCATGTACCCTTGTCTTTTTTCTTTAATATATCATCATTGCTCAATGATCTGGTTTTGATTTTCATGTTAAATATATGCTCAAGGTATACTGTAGGCGAATCCTGCTGCCTTAGTGTATTGATCTCCAAGTTTGTAGAATTCGCATATATGCGTTAAGATTTAGCATTTAATATTTTTAGTAGTCAAGTAATATATTCTGAAGTTTAAAGATTCCAAATCTGTCCAATCGAAAGAAAGGTTTTTTATTTTTAATTTTTTTTTTAATTTTTATTTTCGCCCTGGTTATTTTCGGGAGTACCACGTACAATTTGTGCTTGTTTTCCACTAATAGTTTTAACACAGAAGGGTCAAAAAAAATTAGCTCAAGGTTTGGTGAGTGGAGCTTCAACAACAGGAACAAAAATAATAAAAATAATAATTGATTCCTCCTGTTTTCTCGTATATATATATGTTCAACTGGTGAGAGAGCAATGTAACGTTGCGATTGGTATTTTAAAAATCCAGTAATTATTATTCGAGTCCTGGAAAACTGGAATTTAAAGAGATTTAACCAAGTGGTTGTGTTCCTTGTGTTGTGGATCGTAAGTCCTAAATTGCGATACTAATGAAAATACGGCATGACAGTCTTACTGTTAAGCTAAACAATATTTTTTTATTATTATTTTTTGCTGAATAACTTCTCAACTGTAATTGATAACAGAATCAACATTAGCTGATAAAATCAATCACAATGCTGGAGAACGGGATTTAACAGTGAAATTTTTTCTAGATCTTCAGTTTATGACTAGGACATAACATTGAAATCCCTAAAAAAGCGATTGGGAATAATTCCATATTGACTTTGGCTTTCTTCTATTAAATGAAATTCATCGCTTGAAAATGTGTCCAAAGTAACTTGATCAATAACTGGGTTCGAAAAGTGCTTACATAGGTTTCTGTTTTGCCTATTTTAATATATACATATATATTTATATATCTTCAATGTACCGCAGAATGGCAGATTCAGTTTTTACAACAATCATTTTATATAAAAGATATTAATTGACCATTTCATCCATCAGTCAAATTGTAATTGTTTGCTTTATTACTCGTTTCCATCTTTTGCCAAACCTTTGGGGGTTTTTTTTCTTTCATTTCATCATAAACGGTAGCAGTTTCCCAATATTTGATCGTACGTAACCTGCAGTGGTGATCTCGAAGGGACCCCTTTTGTGCATGGAGTAAGAAGGACAAAAATTCTACCCATCAACTGCTGGACCCCAAGGACTTGGAGCGCCCGCTTAATTAGCCTGACCAAGACAAATGGCTTAAAGCTAATTGCTTTTTTTTTTATTTAATTTTTATTTAGCTTGCAAAATCTTTTTTTTTTTTTTTTTTTTTTTCAAATTTCACAATACATTATTTTTAGATCATTTTATAATCTGAAAAACACTCAAGTGATATGGATTCATGGTTTTAGACAACCCTTGAATAGCGTCGAACCAAAAATTTCATGTTTCACTTTTTTCTAACCTCTTTCATGTATTTAATTAAAACAAACTCTATTATATATGGATTGCAAAATCTTTGAATGCACTACTTTATACTTCATCGATGACTACTGACATGTGCAGCTGGTCAGATACTGTCATGTTAAGCTTATCTTGAATCCTTGATCAGATGGCTAAAACAAACAAAAGAAAAAATGTTCAGGGCAGATATTAGTTCAACTTTTGTACTAACCACTCAACAGAGAAAGAAAAGAAATTAGGGGTTTTCAAAATCCATCATGTTAGTGTCAAATGAAACCAATATTATTCACGAATAAATTTATTTACTAAATAGATGTCTGGGGTCTATGAGAACTGGCATTACGATACCAACAAATGGCAAATTCATGCGTTTGATTAACGAACTTGTTGGGTTGAGTTTCAAGAGGACTTTTTTAATATTGCAGGACACTTTCAAAATTTAGTCAAGTATTTCAGCAAGTTTTACTGCAAGCGCTTAAACATTCACAAAGCTCATGTTCTACAGAAAATTCCTGGTGTATATGAGGATATCTCCTGGTAAACTATAAAGCGGCTCTATATTTCGTATGTGTGCCAATGCTTGGATATACTAGCCCAGTTTGTATACCTTAAACTTACCAGTCAGTAAAGGAATGAAATTCAGAAAGTTCAGAACTCTGATTTACGCAAGATTTTAGAAGCATCAAGGTCTGTGCCAGCTAAGATAATGTCGAATAATCACGAAATCCTGCCGATTAACATACAAATAGAAGAAATCCGTGACCAAATTGCCATCCGAGCTATTCGATCTATGAGTTCGAGGAATCCTGTGTGGAAACTTACCATCTGGACAAAGATTTTATGAGAACCAAGCAAATGAATGGTATGAACAACGACAAGTATTGTTATTTGTATGTCCGTGTTATAAAATTTATTACAGCTATTTGATATAAAGACAATAAATTAATTATCCATCTATACACAACATGTTCCATGCCTCGATTGCTCCTCTGGATCTATTTTTTATTTCACAACATCTGTTGGAGCTCAGTTTGTATCAAAATACACTTTTTCAGGATTGTTTAATAAGAGTATGCTTAAATAAATACCCACCAGGCGTTAGAGATTGCATATTCACACTGAAGCTGGTAATCGGTGATTAGATGCCATTAGACTTGTTGAGAAACCAGATTTGGCATCTGCATGACGGTTTATAGATCAACGGCCCATACCACGGGTTTCTACTGTTGGGTCGGCTTGTCACGCTGCACATGGATCTTATAATTTATTGATAGGTATGGATGGTCCAAGTATTTCTAAGCTTTGACTATTGTGCATGAGGGGGAAGAATTTCCATCTTTATTTTCTGTTTGAACCAATGTAAAAAAAAATAATAAAAAAAAACCAACATTATGAGCACGGCCCAAACTGTGGAATTCAGTATATACATTATATGCTCAAATGCACTGTTCCACCTTAGCAACAAGTATGACGAGCAATAGTACTTTGGTACATTCAGACTTTGACTTACACACATACATGATGTACATCGCCTCCAATTCTACGGTTGCGTTGTGCACATGCATATTTCTTCGTGGGCATCACAGATCTATGGAATTGCCGTCATGGAACATGTCTTGCAGGCCATCATGGGGTATCAGCAGCATATTTGCAAAGATTACCTGCTATTCCTGGAAGTGAGTATTAACCTATGGCGTGGCTTAGCCAGTTCTAAGTGACGAGTAAACAATCATCATGCCATCACCCAAGCTATGTCCAGATTTCATCGAGCTGTTAACTTTTGAACCAGGCTACGTGACCTTGCAACCGCAAGTGCCACTAAATAAAATAGGCTTAAATCAGTGCAAGTCAAGTCAATGTGAATACCCTAATGCTACATCAAAACACCTACGCCTGACTATTTAGTCCAGGACTCAAGGGCAAGTGACTGCTCTTTGTTATATTACTGCAAACTAAATACTACAGTCCTCTTTTTTTTTGCCACTATTTTGTGTCATATCTGTTATTTTCTTTTAGATGTCTGGACTTTTAAGATGCATTTGCCGTCTAGTGACTGCTTGTAATCACGTGGGGCATCGAATACCTCGTGTGAAAGTTGCACCATTTGACCAACTTTTGTAACCTGACTAAAAAGAGATCATCGCATCCTGTGTGATTGCCTACTAGTGCATTAGCGACATTCCCAACTAGACGGCAACTTTCCTAGTGGCAAAGCAAAAACAAAAAAAGAAGCTTGTGTAACACATATGTAGTCATATTTACTAATCAGGGAGCCCTGTGATCGGTAAAGTCGTAGCTTCCGAACAGGACTGCCATAGGCCATCTGCGATCAACCGCCGGTAGCATTTTTTACACTCTCTTTAGCTCAGTTTATTATAGTCCTTGTTGCCTGACCAACATAATTTTTTTCATGTATGGCCCTAAAGATGGATTACAGTCTTCCTAGACCCTGCTTGCTTGAGTTCTGCAACGCACGGTGAACGAAGATAAGAGAAATATGCTGCTTATGCTTGCTTTCTGATGCTAAAAAGGTGCATGTAAAAGTTTTATCTTAGCTGAGTTGCTTTTGACTGCCCTTTGTAGCAGATTATTATGTTACAAGCCCACTGCAAACTCATAGCCCATACAATCTGGGTTGAATATTTAACCCCCCCCCCCCCAATAGAAGATTCAAAAATTGAAAGCAATATAACTATATAGGGTATATCATCTGCTAGCACAAAGTCGCTTGAGACTGTTAGTTTAGCGACAACAACGGTTGGCAAAAGGGCCGGTAAATTGATTTGTACAAGCGTCGCTTTATAAGAATCGCTTACACAGCCATCACAACGCTTTATCTTCCTTTTATAAAAAAAAAGAAAAGTCCTATGGATATACCCAATAGTTTAGGGTGGACATATGATATTAGTGCTGACTATCATGGTGCGCTTAAACAAAGTCCAATTTTCTTGCCAAACAAAGGACTTGTTCCTGCCGTGTTCCTGAAGTCAAACTCAAAACCCTCTTTCCACATGCGTCCAATTTGTAAATAAACCAAAAATAAAACACTATCAACCTAAATGTCGTATAACGACTAAACACATGTCACTGACATCCGTTAATCTCAATGAAGACATCACGCATGCTAGAAATTACGGCTAAGATCACGGGTCACGGTTTTACAAAGATTAAACTATAAACAAGTCGAGAACATCTGAATTGCTCATAATGTCGTAAACGGCTTTCCAAAAAGTACATATAACTGTGAAGATATATACTTTTAAGGCTAATGAAATATATTATTTTTCCTGCGTTTCATTTTGTCTACTAGCTATAGAACTACTGGATGCTGGGATGGGCTATTAAAGAACGACATACTGGTTGTGTACCTCTTTATTTTTAATTTTATTTTTTTGTTTGATAATTTAACAGATATCGACGCATTTAGACTCACACCGCATATAAATATATTACCTTGCTATGCTCCTCATTGCTACTTTTCGCAGACAACCTTCTGTCGCCCATGCTACGGTGAAAACAAAGCTAGAGATGTAACCCATATCAACATATACATATTTTTTTTATCGCGGCCTTTCTATTTTGTGGCCGTGTCGTTGCATACGATATTTGCAGGATAAAGGCGTAGGACATGGCTCAGAACCACTCAACAGCCGTAACAGGCAAATCTTGTATTGTTTTGGCAATTATCAATTTCTATTTCTCTCGTGGGTTTAAATCAAGCTTATCTAGCTTTTGGCTCTCCTAAAGCCAGTTGGATCTATAAAGCGCGCGCTTACATGGGCGAAATTGTTTATTCGGTGACTGGTATTTGATGTACCCTTTCTTGTTTTGTATATATAATTAAGAAAATTTTAGTCGACAAATGATGTGGTCATCATGAACTTGGTAATTTAGCCTTCAAAACTTCTAACGAAGCGACTCTCCAGCCTCAAGAGAATGGGATTTTCATAGAATCAGCAAAATATCACATAAACCGTTTTCGCTTACTAGAATATATTAAATGCAATCCAATAAACCAAGAATCTCTCTTCTTTGGTGATCCAATGCCAGCGAAGAAAGAATTAATTTACGTTTGATAGTCGGCATGCTATTATCTAATCAAAGGGACAAAGGAAATATAAAAATAAAAGGACTAATACAAAACTTTATTATCCTTTTTTTGGCTGCGATTTTCTTGTAGGCTTTCTTTTTCTCCGGCGCCACTAGCATTACTAAACTAATTTAGCTACCGTGATGCAAGACTAAGGTACAAATGGTAGCTGTACATGGCCCTAGTTTTGATGGTATGTAAATTACTTGTATTGTCTAACATGAATAGTGATAATTCAAGTGCTCGTCAAAGTACGAGGAGACCACCATATACCCACTAAAGTACTCCGCTCTTTAGCCTTAAAGACCGGTGCTTCGGTTGCTGATGACTGCAGTAGTTGGAAAGGTAAAATTAATACAAGAATAGCGTAGCAACAGTATCAAGGCTTTTCCTTCATTGGCAGCAGTGAAATGCCATTTAAACACTAAAGGTTGGTTAAACAAGATTGCCTTTGTGTAAACCTAGCTCGTATAAATGCTCTTTCTTATATAAATGGCCCGTCTGTCCTTTTAATGCTTCATCATTTTGAAAACTTATTTTGTGTGATCTGATTTACGTGTAATCAAGATTTACAATAGGGATTTTTATCATTCCTTAAAGCTAAAGGCTCTATGAACCCGCTTTAGCTACCGGTGCTAAAATCATATCTACTCTCCAGTTCTTTGGTCCTTTACCTATTGGTTTTTATTTATTTATTTTGAACATGGCTATGTAAGTGATAGCTTTTTTAAACCCAGACTATTAATCAATTTTGTTACTAACTGAGTTCTATATAGTGATGAATTTACTTTGCCTATCAGCCATACTATTCAGAATGGCTCTTGCATATATCCTGAATCATTGCAACCGGCATTCGTCTCAAGTGAATATGGCCACCCGGCTCTTTGTACGACAAACCAAAGCCAAATGCAATCCCCTCACAGCAGTTTTCCTCATCACATATACGCAAATGCCAGCAGGAAGGAATCCTTAACCCCATTTCTCATGTCGCCACAGTCGGTCTCACCACAGCCTTATAATGACTTCTCGGCCGACTACCAGGCTCACTCCATTCTTCTCTCACCGTCAGAAACTGTGGTCTCAGACAGCTGCTTAAGCTATTGTGATCACACGGGCTCAATTCTCATGCCTGGCTATCCTCAATCAACTCCACAAACCCCGGATTTTTCTTCACCAGTCTCTAAAAGTACGAGTAGGATTTCTAGACGAAACTTTCTGATGAAATCGCCAGATACACTTCAAAGCTATAGTGATACATGTAACAGTTTTCAGTCTTCAAAAGCGGCTCACACCAATCAAATACAGCTTAGTACCATGCAACCCACGCCATTGGACCTTTCAGACCTGAATCAGAGTGCCAGCAAATTCTCGAGCAATCTGTTGCAACATGAAGAAATAGCTGACAACGCAACGACTACTCAGAAACTTTTGCCACATCCATCTCACGTCCCAGTAATATCGGCAGCTCAAAAAGATTCAGCTATCACCATCCCTAAGGAAACCAAGTTGAAAATGGAACTGCCATTACCGGAAACAAGTATTAACACAAAAGATGTATTAAACGGCAACAAAAATAAATTAGATGGTGGTATGAAACAAGATGAATTTTGGTCCCGTTCGCCCAAATCAACAGCTGAATCAAAATCCGACATGACTGTGCGTAAAAAGATACTCAGTGGGAATCTGGTTATGTCAATTACCAATGGGGGTCGTGCTGTACTCACCGGAAATGATTTGTACAAAAATGACAATATTGATGATAGTAATAACGAAGATGGAGTTCCCACGCGACCGAAAAGTGCCCCAGGGATTATCCGTAGCGACGATGCTATTAATGCTTTGAGGCAGGTTATTGCCCGTCGTGCCTCTATGACCTCGAGCAACACTCACAAAGGCAAAAACCCCAAACGCCTTAGTCGAAACAGACAACTAGAAAGACCGATTCCGCGAAAAGCTTCTACACTATCATCTATTTCTAACATTTCTACCATAAAGCCTAGTGAAAATGCGCTGGCTCTCACTAATCAGCAGATCATCCCCACACGACCAAAGGATTTTTGCAGAGCCTCTTACTCACTCTTTGGAAATTACGATAAAAGCCGGTCATCTGGGCGGAGAAACTCTCCGTCTATATTCAAACCCTCAAAAGCTGCTAAAAAATCACCCTCAATGAGGGCGCGTGCTCTAAGCGGGAGCCATTCAGATGAGACTGAATCAAAAGCTAGCCTGGGCGAAAACAGAGCAGCTGGGGTTCAGACTCCTGGAATTTATGAGCCCCCTTTGGGATTATCACAAGCAGCTTATGCTGTCGGAATTTCGTCTGAGAAATCTCTAGAACCAGGTTTACCGGGTTACGGATCTCCGTTACCGACACCCGCAGTTGGCCAACTTGAATATTCACTCTATCAACCCTATCAAGAACACCAGCAGCAAATGCAGTTACCAGATTCTACTATGGGGTTTGGCCATTCAGTGTCATACCAAGCCAACCAAGCGTATCAAAGCCAATTGCATACTGACCCATCAATTCCGTCATCCGAACAATATACATTTCCGTATCTTGCTCAGCATCCTGCTCAGTCCGTTTACAATGGGCACGAGTCCTATCCAGCTGAATATTCATATACTCTGGGCAACTATTATCATACTTATCCAGTGGATCACTTTTACCAGCAGCAACCACTTCATGGGGAGCAAGATCATCTGTCAGAACAAAGACACAGCCAGCATCAATTTCCCAATAACGGTATCGGACATACAAACAATATGCACATGATTTATCTCTCATACCAATAGCATTATGTTTCATTTTCAATTTTATTGTAAATCATCTTATAAATCATCTTATAAATCATCTTATAAATCATCTTATAAATCATCTTATAAATCATTTATCAATGTCAACTTGGAGTTTTTATTTATTTTTATGGTTATTAATAATGAGTTATAAAAAGGCCATTAGAATGGTCAAAAAAAAGAATCAAAAGAAATGTCAATGCATTAAATTAACCGTTTAATCGAAAATTATTTACAATGAAAGGGTAAAAGTTCCTAATGGCGGTTGAGCCATGCCTAAATAGTTGATTTGAAATCTTCGGTATACAATATATATATATTTTCATAGAATCGAGTAAACAATGATGATGTTATCAAGATTATGAGATAACAAAATATAAAAACCAGGAAATCAGCAGTACTTGGGCAAAAATTATACTAAAAAGAGAGGCATCTTAGAAATGTTTAGTCGCATCGACCAAAGTATCGAAAACTATCAGTTATCTTTTAATAACAATGGTTAATGCCAATTTTATTCTGTTTCTGCCCCCTTTTTTCTAATGTCTATTGCCTAGAATTGTGAATTCTTCTTGATGAAGTTGTAGCATATAACAAGCATATCAAAGTTACGGAATAAGAAAAGACAAAAACCATATTATTAATATCACCATTTAGATATTTAAAAGATTTGAGATTTCAGCCTTCCATAGCTATATATCGATCAGTAATGATAATAACAGCCCACCCCTTTTTTGTGTATTACGAGCGCAGGTGATGGTCTGGCTACTCGTATTCAATACTTTTCTCGACGAGGTGACAAATTATTGGAAATAAACTATTTTTTTCGATTTCTGTTTTGACCGGCTTTTGATAGCTAGGGTTTTAGGGCGCAAGAAAAGCCAACCAAAAAACAATTAAAGTTATAAAGAAAAAAACGCCTGGCGGAATGTTGATTAACACCCAGTTCAGTTTTTGTTGTAGTTTTGGTACGGGTAGCCGGAGCAGATGAACTCACCGAGATCCGACGAAAAAAAAAAGAGTTTGAACCATATGGCCAGTTTTCAGTCTTAGGAAACATCACCACATAAATAAAAAGAATAAAAAAAAAAATAAGCAAAGACCTAGTGATATGTAGTCAACCAGCCGGTCCGACTCCAGCTGTGACTTTTAAGCTGGGCTAGAAACACCCTTGCTTTTAATAACCTTTTTATTAAATTTCTCATGGCACCGCGTGCACATCGGTGGACGCGGCGATACGGCTGTGAAAATTGTTAAGTACGCCGATATGTCCCCTCATATCGGAGCTTATTATTACTGTAATTGAAAAAAAAAAAAAAAAAAAAAAATAACTCTGTAAAATCTTTTGACTCTTTTGGAACTTGTTAACAAAAGCTCCAGATACGTTGCTGGCCTTTGTTTCAACGAATCCAATATTATGGGTTGAGTAATAAAGTAACTCCGAAATAAGAAATCAAACTAAACGAGGGGGTGGTTTACTTGAATCGGCGCTTTCTATACGCCGAACCGACCATCATATTAAATAAAACAGTAGCTCCCATAAAACTATCATTCGCTAAATAGATGAATTTTACTATGTGAACTCTGTCCACGGATTATGTTCAATCCAAGAAGCGTGTTTGGAAGGAGAAAAGAATAACTTCTCTAGCAACGAGCCCCATGGACTTTTTAAAAAAGCTTTTTATAAAGTAACTTTACTTTAGACACGATAATTCGTTGCTGAAACCAAGCTTTTTCCTACTATAGAAGTTCCCTATTTCAGTGTTATTTTGTAGTTTATGTGAAATGGTGTACAGTATTTGTATACAGAGAAGCGCCGCGATATGTATACTTGCCATAACTCCATACCACGCCTTCTCTGCCAAAAACTTTTTTGTATCAGAACCAGCTGCTATTATTCTTTATTTTTTTACTTAATTTTTTTTGAATTGCTTTGAAGAACATTAGTATCTGTCAGGATGTTATGGATTATCCTATTAAAATCGTATTTTTTTTTTTTTTATTTTTGGTGATTTTTGACTCTTTCAATGGTAAAACTTTTGATCTATGGAAAAAATGATACGCTATAACCCATTTTAAAATAAGGAAAATTTAAAATGTACAGGGAAAATAAAAAATAAATAAAGTTGAGAATATAACAATGCCTTTTTGAAAAATCGTTTTTATCATATTTGTTCTTTTAATCTTTGCTACTTGTAGAAGCTTAAGGATCACTATTTGAGATCAGCCTTATCGAGATCGGGATAAGAAAAAAAAGACTTACTTTTTCTAGAACACCTGGACCCACGGACAAGAAAAATCGGAAAGATTTGACATTTTTTAATCAGCCGTAAGCGAAAGAATTCGGAAGACTAAAGTTAAGCGGAACTGAAACAGTGTGAGAAGCATTTTCTTTTTTGACGTGGATTTAATTTTTTGCTAAAACATGCGAAATCAATGACCCTAAACATTTCTGAGATTAACTTTGTATAAAACCGGAACCACTTTTACTCCGAAAAGACAGCAGAATATGATATAAACAAGAGATTAAACCCTGGAAACAGGCTTTTGTCATTTTTAATTGGAGGCTTTAAAAGTATCGGCATATTCTTTTGTGGTTATGGATCTGTTATTATTTTTGCTTACTTATTTAAATGTACTGAACAATATGGATTATGCAATCACTTACTTTCTCCCTATGCCGATCACCGAGCATCGTACCAGATTGAAATCTGAGTTGCTCTGCATCTCCCTTGTATGATCCTGTGACAAGTTTTATACTACTCTACTTGTATCGATTGTTGGGTAACTAGTTAACTTAAGGAGCCATCTCCCACGTTGCCTATACGCGGACTTACCCTTCAGGACTGAGCACACTGGGTTGGGCTCTCTTCTGGCTGTCAGTATGTCGGTTGGTATTGCTTTTATTCACAGTTTCCTGCAGGGTGTGACCAAATCAGTTGTTATTAATCCCATAGCCGTAGCATCAATTTTGTGACTTCGGATTAAAACACCGCCAAGCCGTGTTTGGAGCTAACATGGTCGCCTAGTGACTGCCCTGTGGTGACTATGGTAGTCACTGACACTGTTTCCTTCTTCTGTATTATCTGTCATACTGAAACTACCGATTCCCCCTAAACATTCCTTGGGATGAAACGTTGGTGCCAGTCTCAAAATGAAAATTGACACATGCAAAACTCAATCAGTATTATTGTGAATATGCTTTCACTTCTTGGGACAAGGGATAGGAAATAAAACGCGTGATACGCAGACCAAACGTGAGACCAACCTGGAAAGGCTGGTAAAAATAAAATAAATAAAAAATTGATATCCGCGACCCGAAGCATTGGCTTAACCTCCATTCTCCGTGTTCGCTCCACTTTCAGCACATATTTTATCCTGTGGTTTTGGTAAAAGAATCCATCAATCTCCAGAGCGAGAATGAAAAAAGAGCCACGCTACTCTGTTGATCCTATCTACCCTGATTAACCCTTTGGTGAAACAAGGGTTATGGGGTTTAAGGTCGCGTGTCTAGAGATTAAATGCGAGTCATACTATGTCATTTTTGTTTATCTAACAACACCATAACTAGATTCTACAGGTGGAGCTGTATAAAACTTGGTACTACGCTCGGTGCCGGGAATAGGGAGAGAATAGGTGATTGCATAATCCATATTGTTCGGTACCTTTAGACAGGCAGGAATAAGAACCGATTTCATAACCAAATAGAGAAAGCAAGTTTTAATTTAATTTTTTGACATACTTGTGTGCGAAAACAAAAAAAAAAAAAACGGAGTTTATTTGCTCCGACAGCGAAAAGGAAAGATCAGCATCACCAATCACCAACTCTAGTTCTCATATCAAATAGGAAATAAATAATTTAGATATGAGAATTTGAGTTTTTGAGTGGGAGACTATATTCTTTCCAGAATCAATCTCCGGGACAAATAAGTTTGCTATAGATTGTAATATCAAACTTCGACTGCTAAAGTGTTTGATGGTTCAGGCTAGCCTAAGTAGCTGCATAGTAGCCACTACTCCGTAGCAGAACTAAAGCGTCATGGGTGCTATTTCTAATAAACACCGACAGTCGTTATACTGTCACACATGTCTGTAAGCGGCCTATTGCTGAGTTTGAAATCAAGGTCAAAGTTGACATGCATTGCCCCTTTTAAAACATCAATGCCATCCATTCGGAGTTGTGTCAAGTATGGGAAAATAAAGAAAAGGAGTTGATGGAGAAAAGCCCACAATCTGAATAAGATGAGGACTGGGGACGGCTGAAGACAAGAAAAAACAAAAACAAATGCTAACGCAAGGAATGGTTAATCCGTCAACGAAAATGGCCATTCCCCTTTTGTCTTTATTATTGTGCCATGGCGGTTGCTGCGGACCGATGGCTAACTCCATCGCCAGGGTTAAAAAGGTTATGCTGGCAAAAAACAAAAACAAAAACAACCGTCGATTAAGAATAAAACAACAACGTGAACACTGTCCCTGAAAACGCGCTTTTTACATGAAAAAAATAATAATAATAATAATAGTAATTTAGGAAGGTTCTTTGAAATCGTTATGGACTTAAGGTGACATATATTTTTCTTTTTTCTTTTTTTAAAACAAATAAAACGATTAATTTTTTAGTGTTTCCCATAATGAGTCGTCTGGGTCGGCTCAAACTTAATTGTGTTTCCATCCGAAGCCCGCTTTGGATTCCAGCAAACTGTTTTTTCTGAGTCTGAGAAAGCAACATCGAAGCATTGTAAACCAAGCGTTAAAACTGCGGGTACCTTCGATAGTCTAGGCTTGGTAATTATCAATTATACTTGAGTACATATTTAGTGTTTACATCCACATACATACATATACATGTATATATATATAACTTGAAAGAACCGTTTTTTCAATTTTTATTTTCTTTCATCTATTTTTAATTTACTTTTTTATTTCTTTTCTTTGCAATAACATTGTTCTTACATTCAACTCAGTCAATAGCATACAACCATCGCTATATATTCGGCCAATTCAATTTTTTTTTTTTCTTTTTTCTTTCAACGCTTGAATCCTTGCTAGAACAAAACCACCCTCAACTCTACCCGCAATGACTTCTCATACTTCATCTTATACTCCTGGGTCTCCTAGAACTCAGCGTGGTCGACCCCGGTTACAAACATCAGAGCTGACACAGACAGAGCGACGACGAGCACAAGTGCGCGAAGCCCAACGCACATACCGCATGAAGAAGGAAACGGCCATTCGTACGCTCCAGGCGCGGGTCAGCGTGCTCGAATCCAGTCTTACCGCCCTCCAAACGTCGCTTAAAAAGCTTGATCGCCAAGGGGGTAATTCCAGCAGCAGGTCTGCTGGATTTTACCTCAAGTTAATCAACCAAGCTCACAATGAAATGGGATCTATAATTTCTGAGGCTCTCTCTAGTTCTTCCGAAGAGATTGAAGCCAGCCCTAGTGCAGACCAAACCTCCTTACACTCCGAGAAACAGAAGTTGCCAAGTCCCACGCCACTACCATTAACAACTACTCCCTTAAATGATACTGCCAAACCCGCTATGAGAACGACAAAGAACAGCAATAAAAAAAGAAATAGAGATGAAGAAACCAATCCCGATGTTAGCAACAGTACTAAAATACAGAAGCAAGAGCCTGAATCAGTCTCTGGTTCAGAGTCCGTTCTCGATAATGAATACCCCAAGATTAAGATCGAGCCGTTAGACTATGATGCTCCATTTTTACTCTCGCCATCCTCAGCATCATCATCACCACTGGGGGTTTCAGAAGAAGAGAATAGAAGTGATATGAGAACGACGTTTGATCCCCTTTTACTACTCATCAAGAACGAACCCTCGGAGGACAACGGAGGTACTAGCAGCAGCATAATGTATCAAAGGAAAAAACAAGAAAGCGAAGAGCTACTACAGCAATTTCACGAGTACAACAACACTACATCGATGACACTGTCAGATACAAACTTGGGGTTCAGTTACACTTATGGCGACGACCCGCTCGAGTCACAGCAACAAGTACAATACGAGCAATCAATACAGACACCAATGCAACAGCAAGTTGATATTATGGATCCAGCCAACCTCGAATTTAGCGGACTTCACCAACGGATTCTAGCAGTCGACAGCTTTGACCTCTTTGCTCTCTAGTGAGAACGGTACAAGCCAAGCCTGTTCCCGGTTTTATCTTTCTCTGTCTTGCTCTCTGCGGAGATTTATTGTTCATTAAAATTTTTTTGTATGATGTGGTAATGAGTTTCATGTATATAGTCTGTTTTGCCAACGTTAATGTAGCTATATCTTATTTATTAATATGTTGTTTTTTTTAAAAAAAAAAAAATTAAACACCATGCGTATCCATATTCTGTGTGTGTTAAGTCCGGTTTTTTTAGTCATGTTGCTTAAGCACAATGAACGAGAATTACAAAGAAATTCATCATTTCCAATCATAAAACACAAGAATTCCTTTAATCGAGCCAAACTCTTTTTTTTTTTTTCTCTCTCCACCATTAGCAATGTCCGCTGGCAAATTTATTTCTTATCTTTGTAGCACAGTCGGTGCACTTTGCACTCGCTGTTGTTGCGGAAACAAGCCAACTTAACTTTTTTTTTTTCTTTCCTTTTTGAGCGTAATTATGTTGTAGCGTGTGTCCATCCTCGGGCAGCTGAGGCCGTCGAACGTTAATTAGCGGCTTTAAGAAAATGCACCCTTCAGATTCAAAAAAAAATAAAAAAGCACGGGAAATAGTCCATGTCAAAGATAAATGGGGTTTACGCCAGTATGGCATATTTATCGCCAGCAGTGCTCGGAATCTATATTGATCCTGATTAGCTGGTTAGTTGGTCTAGGCTCGTGTTTTTTTTTTGGTGTTGTTTTTGCACTGTACAAAATTTCGGAATAAACGTTTACCCGACAGGGCCGTTATTTCCCAGTCCTCCCAAAAAAAAAAAAAGAAAAAAAGAAGAAAAAAAAAAAAAGGAAAAAGCCCATATTGGCTCTTAGCCCTCCTAAACGGGATCATACATTCTCCATGGAAACTTTTTGGTTCACCCTTAACGATCTTTGTCCAGGTTGGCTCGCTGACATCAGACTCATGTCTATATAACTTTAGCAGCACCAACGCACTATTGTTCAACTACAAAGAAGTAATAATAAGTATCGTGTCACCATTCCCCTGTTATGTACAAGACCTACACTGTCACGAACAATAATTAGCCAACCACCGCATTTGTATTCTTTGCGAAGCGCCGTGTCTGGGAATAACAAACTTCGTGCTAGCTGGCACCCATATTATATATTAACACAATGGTGCGGCAGTTCTAATAGAGTACAGACCTTATCAAGTTGAAGAAGAGCATAAAAAAAAGTTGCTCCAAGCTGAGATAAGAAAAACGCATTTAGTACTTAAGACCAATGCGTAGCCATGAAGAATATATGGACCCCGGGGTCTGGCCCCTCTTGAATTAGAAAAACGAAAAGTCACAAGCTGACCACTGAAAGGATAGCTTCTAACACTTGTACTCATATACCTCACGATAAGTTTTTTTTTTTTTTTTTGAGATGACACAACGTCGAGAGAGAGGCTGCGTGATTGAGTTTAAACACAAGTTAGTACAAGTTCACCCTCGTTACTCATAGGGCTGAGAGAACTGAGCCTTTGAAACACACTATCCAACTGTTTTTACGACAACGTGCCAAGTTAATGAAATGTTGCCCGTATAAGCCCACCTAAGGGAAGTCTAACGTCAGTGAACCTCCAAAGGAGGGAGCTTGGGGCAGCAAAAAAAAAATTTTTTTTTTTTTTGGCAAAATTGACAAATGATAATTGACAGTTAACGAGACGTTGACAATGGGTAATTGACAATTAACAAAAAAGCTGATAGTATATAATTGAGAACAATGGGTGGTTGACAATTAACAAAAATCTGACAATAGATAATTGACAACTAACAAAATGCTTGGTTCTCTGCGCCAGGTTTCACGATCAGAAGAATTCGCAGTAACTTGGCCAAGGCACTATGCTTATTTTGATAAAAAGAAAAAGAAAAGCTTTCTGGTTATTCTCTGGTAGGTATATACTTGGGTCAAAGTACAACTGAAATTATCTTTACATGACCTACATCATTGGTGACATATTATTAAAGGGCCCCCGGCCATAACCTATTAGCAAGAGTTTAGTTTATGATCATGTTAAACAGTTGACACTGCAGAAATAAAACAAAAAGAAACACAAACAGCGAAATACCAGCAAACCCCGCCGTGTTACAAATCAGCAATACCATGGAATCTGTGATCTAGAACCTTTATATCCAATTCTGAATATCAAGAATTGACGGTGATTGAGAGAAGTGTTTTTTTTAAAAACAAAAGAAATTCTATATTTTATTGAAAGCTCTCGCATAAGATTAAGTTAAGTTTCATTTGTGGTTGCCAAAAAAAAGTGTATAACAAATAAGACCATCAGTAGTCATCGGACAGTCATTATTACAAGAGCGGCAATTGCGTATACGAATCTAGTATATCTGGTAAACCTGCTAATCCCCGTTGGTACATGGATAATACCACAATACATGGAGGTTTCTTTAGAAAAAAAAACCGACGTTAATTGAAATATACGAGCCTGCATCCTTCTCCTCTCCATATCCTCTCCGGTATCTCAGTGACTGTAATACCGATCACGGCAAAGGTATGGACATAAGGTAGTTCGTATTCACATTAGTTCATTGTATAGCTTTTTTTTACGCATCTACGGTATTTAACGTGTGACCACAAACTATGCTGTTCTGGCGATTTGATAATAATAAAAAAAAAGGTTTTAAAAGTGAAAAAAAAATAAAAACAACAGGACAGTCGTGCCAGTAAATCATCACCCTACCAGTCAACTAACTCTCGTTTTACCACATCTTTAAAATTGCGACTGAACAAAACCTTTTTTGTAATCTCTACAAATAGGCTTCTGAAATGTCTAAACAGTTGTATTATCAAAGATTTACTAATAAAATTAAACTAGATACTGCCTAGCTGTCCAAATCAATTATCGCTACCAGTTCCAACTAACTTAACTCTATTTATTTGGAAAGGTGGGACCGATTTTTAACACCCTCACGGGTTGATAGCACCTGGGGTTACAGTAGAAACCTGAATCAGAACTTTGGTTGTGATCTAAAAAAACAACCCTTCTTTAGTCGTCAAATCCGCCCCATTCCTCAGTGTCAAGTTCTTCGTTGTCACTGTCAATTGTGCTGGCCTTTTTTGTAACCTTCTTCTTCCCCTTTGTAGCAGGTGCGACAGCGTCAGCCGCAACAGCTGCAGCAGCAGCAGCAGCAGCAGCAGCAGCAGCAGCAGCAGCAGTAGCAGCGTGGGATTCCCGCCAGTCTTGGGCGGCCTGCTCAGATCGCACAAAGCAAACAGCGAAAAATCCAATGCCACCATCCTCCTTGGGGAGAGCACGCACACAGCCATCAGCAATCTGCGCCACGGTTGCGGCATCTCTGATTTGCCCACCGTTGGCCTGGTTGACCTGGTTGAACTCAGTGGGGAACCCGCGGCGCGACCACTCGGGTAACACGGTGGCACGGTCCGCTACCCGCCAACCCTGTGCTGCCACAGCAGGATCGTCAAGTAGCCGCTCAACGACGTGCTCGTTCTCCTGCGCATGGATTGAGCACGTTGAGTAAACAACCACACGGGCCTTGGGGAAACTCAGGGCGTGCTTGACAATCTTGTACTGGAACCCGGCCAATTTAAGAAGTCGCTCTTGCTCACTAGCGCTGACACCAGCCGCAGCCTCATCGCCAGTGTTATCATTCTCTTCCTCCTCGTCTTGTTCAATAAAGCTACGACCAAAGATACCCGAGCCAGAGCACGATGGATCCACAATCAGGCCAAGGACCTCTGGGTACTCAGAAGGCGTGGCAGCCTGAGTGAAATCGCCAACCACAACATCGACGCAGTTATTGGCGCCAGCAATGCCAACCATCTTTTTGAGAATCTTTGATCGTCGCTCATCACGCTCAAATGCGTGGATCCGATACATGGAATGCTTGGGCTTGCGGCTGCTGCTGCCAGAAAGGGCAGCCAGATGGGTCGTCTTATTTCCTGGCGCCGAGCACGCATCAATCAAACGAACCGTCTCATCACTACCCTGGGGTGCATCTCTCGGCACATCAATCGTCTTGATAAAATCATCCACGCCAAAAGTCTGACTCATGATTGTCGCCGGAAAGCATGATGCACGGTCCTGGATAATAAGTTTTCCCGTTTTATAGTGCTCGAGCTGCGCGACCGAAACACTCGGGTGGATGCCGTAAAGATGTTGCACATAAATATCCTTATAGATTGATTTGGCGTCAAGAGAATGCCAGTCGGCCACCTGGGTAAAGGTAGAGAAAAGCCAGGATTCAATTTCGGCAGGATCCTTGACAAGAATTGTGTTGATGCGAATCCATCTCACAGGAGCTAAAATAGAGCCATGTTAGCCCTTAAGGCCAGAGCTGATATGCGTGATTCCAAAAAAAAAAAAAATTCCTGGTTTTGTAGTATACTTACTCTCATCCCTTTCAGTTATCAGGGTATTGATATCATGAATTTTATGCTTAACCTTGTACTTGACCAACTCGGCCTTTAGTCGTGTTTTATGCTTTAAAATTGCATCCTTGGCCAATGATTTACGACTAGTGATGCGGCCCGAGCGCGAAAGTAGCAAATCATGGGCCATGAGTAAAGCGAGGTTGACATCACTACCACCAAACACGCGTCTCTCAGTCTTGAGCATTCCCGACGCTTTGATAACAGTAGTAAGCAGATCGCGAAATTTAAGTGTTGACGAAACGAGCGCATAGAGCTGGCGGGGGTCACTTTTGTTAGTCTTGTGGTCGTAAATGATGCTGCGGAGACCGCCGCTGGTACCCTTTTGCGTAAGTGTTTTCATGATCCTAGAAGCCTCCTCATAGAGATTAGCATTGCTACTACCGCCAGCACCAGCTTTTCCGTGCCCCGGTTTTTGACCGGGCCTAGCTGGCTTCTTGTTGTTGCTGTTGGTGTTGTTGTTACGATTTGGTGGTCCCATTCTTAGTTGTTTGCCGAATCTATCAAGCGAGCTAACAATCCAATTTTTAGCATTCGAGATTCTGAAAAAAAAAAAAAAAGTTGCACTTGGGAGTTTTCACATCCCAACCCTTGACCTACATCAAAAACTCGAGACCATTATGATAAGGCTGAGTTTACCATTCTACATTGGATATTGAATATACGCCAAATTTTAGAGAACAAAAGTTAAACCAAATAATAATTTAATTAAATTAATACTAATGACAACAATGATAATAATATTTATATCAAAACTTGTCTTTGTCATTTCTGTATTTTTATTACCTTTTTTTTATTTTATAATTGACCTGCTGTTATTTTTGCTGTGCATTTGTTTTTTTCTTTTTGTAATCAGCAAAACTCAACTTTTTAACGGTTTTACCCTGGTTTGTTGTTGTTGTTGTTGTTGTTGTTGTTGGAACTGCTGCTGATGATGTCAAGCCCGATGTTGCTGTCGTTGGTAACGTTGATTTAGTCGTAGTTGTTGCTGGTGGAGTCGAAGCTAAAGTAGAAGAAGCGGCTGGCTCAAATGAATTGGGAGTTGTTACCGTTCTGGGTTCTGAAGAAAGGGCAGTGGCAGAGACTGAAGGATTGCCTGCAGCTTCAATTTGAAAGGTGGCTGTAATAGATGGAGATCCTGGAACCGGCGTTGGCGCTTTAGATGTACCCCGCGATGAGAAATCATCGCTTGGCATGTAAGGTGATGAGGGTAACGAAACATTAGAAACTCCCACGAATCCGGGTCCATTTACGCCGGTACTTGTAGATCCATTAGACACTTTGCCTGTTATCGAGAGTCTAGACGATGTACCACTCTTAGAAGTGTTGCTACTGCTACCAATAGAAGTCTTCAAGGGTGCAATGCTGTACCCATTATTACTTTCTGTCTTTGGTTGCTTTTCATAAGATTTTTTTGCTTGCATATACTCAACAAAAAGACGTTTTTTCGGAATGGATCGGGACAAAACCGGCCCATACTTACTGACTGTGGTGGTAGAGGCTGCTTTTTCCTTTATATGTGGCTCACTGTAATAGCGTAACGGGATCGTAATGGGAGGTGTCTGAATAGCCCTGTCGACAAAAACAGTGGACGGTTTCTTCTCTTCCTCAGTTTCAACAGGTAATGAAGCGGGGACCAAAGATTCAGTAGATGGAGAATCTTCAAGATCTTGTGACCCTTCTTTCTTGCGTCTTTTTGATTCTTCGGTACGGTTTACACGTTCAATGAGTTCCATGGCGCTTTGAAGTTTTCGAGCTTCACGTTTCGAGTAAAATGCGGCAGAATCTGTAATCTCAGTGCCATAGACACCAGAGTTACCATCATGATCACCACTATCGTTACCTCGACGAGACTTATTTCCCATCCGCGTCGTTCTAGGTGGTCCACCATTAATTTTCTTCATACGCGTCATGATACACTCGCTAGCGGGTAAATTGCAAGCACATTCAGCGCCACGTTGATTTGCCATCTCCGCAACGTGTTCTAAAAAGAGTTTCTCTTGCTTGGTGAGTTGATCTGGTGGAACTCCGTCAATGAGCTTCCGCACAGGATGTTTCTGGTCCCATTCCCAATCAATTGTTAACTCTGACCCAGCTTCAATACTCTCTGTAGAAAAAACTGCAAATTTCACCTTGGTCTTGTCAACTACAACTGTACTTATTTTACAGTTAGGACGACAGCTTCGTCGGATAAAGCGTGCTTTTGAACCAACAAGTCGAGCATCCACGCATATCGGTAACGAAGGATGGAAGAGAACACCAGGTTTCGGGCAGCCAAACTGGCGGTACTGATTAACTGGATGAGATTTGTATTGCTCCAGGGTCATGACCTGGCCAACATAGTTGATTAGATATCGGTCGCGTGGCACCGAGTTTTCCAAAAACAGGCCAAATCTTGAAAAGCCGCTGAACTTTTGTTTCGGGTGGTCTGAAGTGAGCTTGACGGTTAAATCTGGAAGCTTTATATTCTGGTACTTTGTTGCTGATAAGTGTGTAATTTCGTCTTGGTCTACATCGGGATTAGATGGGATACTGTTGACATAGTTTCGCACCGCTGGAGTAGCAAACCTGTTTTCTGATATCAATACAAAGTAAGAGCTGTACATTTGAGCAAGCGTAAACTTTTTTTCTGGTTCGTTATCATTATCATCATCTTTGGAAGGTACTGGCAAGCCAGTAGGAACAGTCAGACGTTTGGTTCGGCCACGTCTGTTCCCACTACTCGTTGTCGTAGTCGCAGCAGTTGCTGCACCACTTGAGGGAGCAGGGCTGGATCTTGAAGAGGAAACTTTTGGACTAGCTGCGGCACTCGACCCGCGGTCTGTATTGTTACTGCTATTGCTAGCGGCGGTATTATTGTTATTTCGTTTAACATCGTCTTGACTGCGTCGTCGTTTTGCCACTGTTTCATCTTCAGAGTTGCCATCATCATCAACGCTAGTTCTTTTTCTGAATTTTGATCGAGACGCAGAGTCTTCATCGTTTAAAGACCGAGTCAGACCAGCTTGAGCTTTGAGCTCCTTTAATCGCCGCAGTTGGTAAACTTTGGCAGCATTCACGTCGTAAGATAGCTTGCCGCACTTGTCGCAAAAATAGACTTCCGGGACCTGATCATTCTCAATATTCACGCAGACAGCATGCTGCCACGCGTTGCATTTCTCGCATTGAATGGTGAACCCATCGTCGTGGGTAAAGCCACAGATGCACCGAATAACACCCGCATCTATCGAGTAAATTTCAGGTTCCTCATCTTCGGCAGGAGAAGGGCGTTTCTTGACAAAAGAAGCAGTCTTTACCGAAACCTGGGAAGGTATTGGCTTGTCGCTAGAAGCTGCTAGTTTTTCTAGACTGGATGAGGGAGCAAAGACAGAAGACGAAGTTGATGAAGGAACGAGACTAATGGCATTTGTGGGAAGGCTTGTAGAAGATGATGAATTCTGAGAAGCTGGGGCTAGTGCGGAAGAAGTTGATTGGGGTTCTGAGGAAGTGTTGGTTTCAGTACTGTTGCTAGTATTTACATGCGGACCACCATTAACTGGTTTTCGAACTGTTGAACCAGAACCAGCATCATTTGAAAGATTCAAAGACGAGTGAGAAGCGGTCGGTTGCACAGTCGATGGTGTTTCTGATGGCGTTCGTGAATGAGAAGATTTTATATTATTATTGGTAGGGGAGGAAGCTCGGGGTGGTGGTTGTCTGGAATTGTGGGAAGACGAGGGCGTAACAGACGAAAGTGAAGCTAGAGCTTTTATTGCCAGAGCGGCGTCTGCAGATTGTTGATCTATCTCCGGCATGAATATATTGGAGTATTACTCTCTAATAACATGTTTCAACTCAGACAGGATAAAAAAAAAAGACGAATAGGTTTTCGTTTCTAAATGGCTAAGTCGTGTTTTATTTCCGGTAGCTGGGCGACCTAAAAGACGCGTATTTACAAGAGTTAGCAATATATTTCAAAAGCAATTCGCGATATGGGCTCAGACGTACAAAAAAGAGTATTTTGCTATTAAGAATGGACAGAAGAAAAGCAATTTGTTGACAACTAAGGCTGCTTTTCCAGAGATGTGTGTTGAGGGAGTCTACGTGAAGAAGTAAAAATTACTGGTGAAGAAAACAGTCTTTGGTCGCTGGGAGAATTTTCCGGGAGAGTTGCAAAAGTCGGCTTGACAGTAAGAGGGAGATGATCTGTCGAAAGGGAAGCTCAAGAAAAAGACAAGTTATAATGAAGAAATGTAGTATTAGGAAAAGGGAAAGAAAAAGAGAAAATTTTGGGAGAGGGAAAAGAATTAAAAAAGATAAAATTGGGAAGGGGGAAATATTTTTTTTTTGTCTAATAATCTTCAATACTTTTTTTGATCGAGAAAAGCCAACAAACCTGAGCTTAAAAAAAAAAAACAATCCATACTGAGTTTTGTCAATCCACGCGCCTTTTTTTTTTTTTTTTTTTTTTTGAAACTCGTAGGAGAGTCGTAGTATAAAACGGCATACAATACTACGCTGCTACAAGTATACCAGCCATCTGGCTAGAACTCGCCATGTTAGTAGCCCATTAGTCTTGAAACATCACAATATATTGAGGATATGTAGGATTCATTCTATTCTGTCCGAGATAAACATGTCCGTTTGGTTCGGTTCTTTAGTTCTTCAGGAGAAACCAAAAGGGAAGCCAAAAGGGAAGCCAAAAGGGACCTTTGGAATTAAAAAAATAAAAAAAAAATAAAAAAGATTTCATTTTAGATTGCTGTCAACACATGTAGTATTCCGTTCTGACGCATACGCATGTGACCTATTTTACACATGTCATGGTCATGAGGCACAAGTCTTAAATATTTAAATAAAATTTTTATTCGATCATCTTCTAGACCCAATCACTTTTCTGTTTTCCAAGTTACACACCTTTAATATAAAAAAAAAAAAAAGTTCCAACCACCATCCCAACCTTTCTCTCTCTACTACTGCATCATCAAAACACATATTAAATCAGACATAATGGTATGTCCACCACGCCCCTTATTGATAACGTTTTTTCCCCGGCTTTTTTTGCTAACTTTCATGTTTTTATAGGCTCACAGGTTAATTGTTCAAGTTCTCATTACCGGAACCCAGGTCTTTGGCAAAGCATTTGCTGAGGCTTACCGACAGGCATCGAGCGCCAGCGTGAGAGCTGGTGCCAGCCAGGCTACCCGCCAGCGAACCGGTGGCGTTCAACTCGATGAGGCCTGCAAGATTCTAGATGTTGATGCCGGCAGCCTCGAGATTGGTAAACTCGAAAAGAAGTACGATCATCTCTTCAACGTGAATTCAAAGGAGAAGGGTGGCAGTTTCTACCTTCAAAGTAAGGTGTATAGAGCAATGGAGAGATTAAAGTACGAGCTGGAACTGAGGGGACAGCCGACGTCCTCGGCTGGCTCGGCCGGTGGCGCTGCTGGCGCTGAGGGATCTGCCGCCGCCAAATAAACACGTTAAAATATACCGAAAAAGAGGCAGAAAAGACGACCAGCATCAACAATAGAAGGAATACAACAATAGCAACTCTGCAAGCCAGCTTATTTTATTTTATTTTCATTTTTTATTTTTTTTGATCCGTCTGATCTTTTGGCTCATTCATACCCCAATTTTGTTATATATAACATCTATCTGTAAATATCTTGTGCTTTAATTCAACGTTTTGTCATGTCTTCTTACCAACTGATCTCAAATTCTCTAAATCAAAAAAAAAAACATATACACACGCAGAGGTGTTAATTATTTAATATTACAAGTATTAGTGAAATCATTATACTACCAAAAATATATTTAGATGAAAATCATTATACGATTACCTTTTCTTTTCCAATGCAGCTGAAATTTCTAGCTGATCATTCTTGGTCACTCGGCTCACACTTTCAGTTCGCCCTATTATGGTTTCACCATCATCACTGCTAGAAGTAGATGCAGGAGTTGGTTGTTTTGGACTCTTTTTGAACAACTTTGACCATAGATGGGGGTTTTTGATATTCCACGATTTGACTCTAAACAGATAGTATAGAGATAATAGAGCAAAAAGATTGAATAAGATATAACCACAAATAATGCCAACGTTGCGCCATTTCTGGCTAATGTTAACTTCAACTGTACTCAAATATTCATCGCCAACTCTGTATCGGCAATAGTGGCAATCACTAGTAGCATTAGGTTCAAGCAGATAACCACCAACGCGTCGAACAAATGCACCAGCAAACTCATTACAAGTCTGCCCGCTTGGAGGTTGAAAAATATTGTATTCCTTTGGAGCGCATTGCACTGGCCGATTGTGCAACGACACTCCCAAAAGGGATTGAACAAAATAAGTGTATGGCGAAGCCCGGTACATAAACAGCCAGAACTGAACCATATTTGTGACTGGCTGTAGAATTCCACAAAACGCAATCATAAACGAGAAAAACAGAGCTGTAATGACAGCAGCTGAGGGTGGATTAGGTGCAACATATCCAATAGCCAGGGCAAAACTCGTGTAGTATAGCTGGAACAAAATGCAGTACACAAAGTAAAAATAGCCAGCAACGGAAGGTGTGGTGTAGTAATGAACAGGGAAATAAAAACAGCAGAAGAGCAACGTACTGAAAACTAAATGATAAGGAAGTTCACATAAAAACTGTGAAAGAAGTAAGGCTGCCCAGTGGAAAGTGTTAGAAGCAGCCTCGCGCGCTTCAAACAAATCTCGGCCTTGTTCAGCAAATTCTTGTATATGGTTCATCAATGGAGCTGAAATCACCAAAATAAGGAAGACACCAAAAAGAGCATTCTGAAGACCAGCAATTGAAAAGTTGATTCGGTAAAATGAAAAGCCAATAAACAAACCACCAATTATCATAAGAGAAACCTTGGACATGAGATAGTCGGGTGATCGCCAATACTGCTTTGCAGACCGTTGGTAAACATACTTCAGCTGGGTAGTAAATGGAACAGAGAACTTGCGTTTCATATACTCAGATATCGGTTTTGTAGGTCTCGCACGAAGCGCTTCTTGCAGTTCACTAATCTCTCGAGTGACAGCAAAATATTCTGGAGAGTTCTCCCAAATTTGACCCCAGTCTTCTTTAACAGTAGCAGTAGCACCAGCACCAATACTTTCAAGAATATACTCTGCAGGATTCTCCGAGGGCTTACAGTGGCGAGCGCCATTGCGCTCAAAGTACTTGACGAGTGTCTCAGAATTGCGACCAATTTCACCAAAATAAACCGTTTGGCCACCCTTTTTCAAGAGTAGAAGCCGGTCAAATTCTTCAAAAAGGGTGGCAGAAGGCTGGTGGATAGTGCATAGAATCGACTGCCCTACTTCAGCAAGCTTTCGCATGAAACTAACAATAGCCCAAGCCGACTGAGAATCAAGCCCGGAAGTGGGTTCATCAAGAAATAACAATAGGGAAGGTTTGGCCACAAGTTCAACCCCAATAGATAATTTTTTGCGTTGTTCAACATTCAACCCGGTGCCAACTCGTCCGATAAAAGCTTCTGCATAGTTGGTCATATCAAGAAGTTCAATAATCTTTTCGACATACTCCAATTTCACAGGCTCAGGTACATCAGCAGGCTGTCTCAGCAAAGCAGCAAACTGAAGTGCTTCTCTGACAGTAGATTCGGCAAGATGTAAATCTTGTTGCTGAACATAACCTGTTTGTCTTTTAAAGCTGTCATCCAAAGGTTTTCCATTAACAAACATATCACCAGTTATAACACCAACGTTGAGCCGCTGAGACAGGGCATTCAATAGTGTTGTCTTGCCAGCACCAGACTCCCCCATAAGTGCAGTAAGTGTACCGGGTTTGACATAACCTTGAACATTGTTTAAAAGCTTGCGGTGGCTGCCGTCACTAAGAGAAATAGTATAGTTGACATTCTGCCACGAGAAAATGTCTGGGTTTTCTGTATCTTGTAAACGTGTAAGCTTTGTCTTTACCACATGACTGTCAGTAACAACAATTTCAGTAAAATCAGTGGGCATATGGCCGCGACGGAAAAGCAAAACATCGCCACCGCCTTTCACTGGGCGGATGATCTCAGTGCCAATGGTCCCAAGCACAACAAAACCAGTCATAAAAACGATCACAAGTCCCACATTTCTCCAAGCATGACTCCATTTGTAAGTAAATGCCACATTAATATAATCATCTCCAATAACATTTGGATTTCCAGTGATACTACCAGCAAAAGCGCAGACTTGGTTGTCTATGGACACGCCTTCGTAGCCAGGACCAGAAGGAACAAATAAGTCACAAATTAATTCCTGATGATGAAACTCGTTTGCCATGATAGCTTCAAAGCTGTATCGCAACGGATTAAGAAATGAAATCCACCAAAACCATCTTCGCATAGCTGGTAGTGGAATCATATATCCAGAGTACATTGCAATCACTAAAACTGATAGACCAGCTATTGCTTGGGCCTTGGAAGAAATAGTGTTCCAAGATGCAATGAATTTGAAATAAGCAATAATACAGAAACAAAAGAGCACCATATTAAACATGAAGAAAAAGAATTGGCCAGCAGTTCTATTCAAGTCAGACAGAAAATAGATGATAATGCCAAAACAAAATAGTTGAATCATTTTAAACGGAAACTCAGAGATTAGGTATTGGAGGGCCTCAACAGATGGATGATAGAATGAGTAACTGCGTTGCTTCATCAGAATGGGTCTTGATATAAAAGAATTGGTAACTTCGCCTAGGGAAGATATGACGTTGTAAAACATGCTGAAAAAGAGTAGACCGCCTCGCGAAAATGCAGCAGACGTGCTCTGAGCCATATGGTAAAACAGTGAGCCTTGGATGAGAGCTTGACATATGGCCGCAATTATGTTCACCATAGTAAAAGTCTTATCACCAATAACACGCTGAAAGCCACGTTTAATTGACAGTCTCAACTGGGAAAAGTAGGTGAGCATATATCGAGACTTGTTG
The DNA here is from genome assembly GCA_013365045.1 of Geotrichum candidum. Lineage (NCBI taxonomy): Eukaryota > Fungi > Ascomycota > Dipodascomycetes > Dipodascales > Dipodascaceae > Geotrichum > Geotrichum candidum. Next base: position 239,039 of record QQZM01000020.1, on the reverse strand, counting down.
CGCTGATGCTTCATCTTATCACCCTTGGTGACAGCATAGAATTGATCAAGAGTTTGTTCAGCCAATTTGGAATTATTGTACTCAACAATTTGTGCCAGCATATTTTGATACTCAGGAGAAGCGTGCCAATAGGCCTCAAATTCATTGGCAGTTTTAGGCAGCGTACTGTGATCCACACCCGGACGAGGTTTTCTTCCATTTGGATCAGTGACAGCGGTCAAGAATTCAGCAGGAGTCTGGCGAGGTGGACGATGCCATCCCATACGCTCAAAATAAGCTGCACCATTACTAACAGGGCCAAAGTATACCTGGCGACCAGCGTAAAATACAGTGACCTTGTCAAACAAGTTGTAGATATTTTCACCAGCTTGGTAGATGGCAACAATTCCAACATTACCCATGATATTAGTGCAGGCACGAATAATCTGAGTATATTCCAGGGCAGTTGAGGCATCCAAACCACGCGTCGCATTGTCCCAGCAGTATACTGAGGCCTGGGCAGCCAAAGCTTCACTCAGTGATACACGTTTGCGCTCACCGCCCGAGACACCACGAACATAGTCGTTGCCAACCTTTGTGTTTTCAGTGTGGCTTAGACCAAATACTGTCAACAGTAACTTTCGGACATAGTTGATATACTCAGTACGAGAAATGTTATTGAGTCGCAAACGAGGTGTACGAGAAGCAATAGCAAAATCCAACGTTTGCTTAACGGTCAAATGAGGAAAATGGGTGTCCACTGCGTCACAAAAAAAAAGTATCTGTTAGCGATATCTGAAATCTAATAGGTTCCATAAGATATAAAGAGCCAAGGATTGGCCAAATAAATCAAAATCACTTACGTTCAGGATTGTAGATAATCTCACTTTGAAATGTTTTCATGACAGTTTCAAGGGGCACATTGTCATACTTGACATCACCCTCAACCTTTCCAAGCTGATCAATTTCGCCGGCAATGGTCTTGAGAAATGTTGAGCAGCCCGAGCCAGGACGGCCCAGAACTAGAAGCAATTCACCATTCTTAATAATTCCGTTAACGTTTCTAATGATTTTTTGAGCGGCCTCCTTCTTTTTTGTGCTCTGTGCTGACTTTTTGTCTTTTCGTTTGAATAAAGAGGCGACCCAGTAGTAGAGTGCTCCAAATGATGGTCCATACACTACAGTGCTATTTATGCCGTAGCTAGTAACGTTTTCCAACGTTATACCTGTGACAGCACGGTCCAGATTCTGTTCCTTGAGCTGGTATACAAGTGTCCTTAGCAGAATCTGCAGATCAAAGTCATCTGGGTCATATGAAAGGGAAGATAGGAGTTCTTGATGGTTGTTGGCAGAGACTTGCTTGACAAGCTCATTGATCTTGCCGCCACTATTTGGATTTGAGATGATTTTCCCCAGGTTTTGGTCAATGATATCAAGATCATCCTGTATCTCAATGTCCGGCTTCTCATTACAAATCTTTTTTGACATTAGGAAAAATAAACTGAAAGAAACTTTTGTTAGTGAGACCAACTTTTATTAAAAGAAATGATCACCTACTAGAACCCCCCACAAATAAGTAGAAAAAAAAATAAGGTTAAATCCGTCTTCGAAAATTATAAAATAACCGCGTGATGTAAGCCTGTATAAATGCTATCTCAAAAAAGTAAAGCAAGTAGCCACAATAGTTTAAAATCACGACAGGCTTAAATCTTAATGAATAAAAAAGACATAAAAATGAATGGCAATTGAGTGACAAAAACAACAGCAGATCAATGGTTTTTTATAAACGTCAAGATAGATTTATTATAATTTTCAATGTTGATTAGAAAACTAAGTAAAACTTATCCATTTGAGCCCATTCTACAATACACGAAAGTCACTTGCAAAAATAATGTTACTAGAGTATATTTCTATTCATACTTTACCAACTATTCTGTCTTTTTAACTTGGTATAGAGAGTTACAGAATCTGACTTGAATGAATCATCTTACAAATCCAAGTCGAGCTAGAAGTCTTTTTGGAGGTTTACTTCGAGCCAACTCCGCGGGCATCATCATTCACAGTTGCATAATTTGCTCACTTGTCAGATATTTAGTGTTGGTAGAAAAATTAATGTAAATGAAGATGGAGTATAAGAAACTTTTTCTAGTTAAAAGATCTAATGTAACACAATACCCTACTGGCTCATCCAAACCGAAAGCAAAGCCTCATTTATCGCTGATACACGATTTTTCAGAGAAAAGAAGAAAAAAGACGTTGGATATGTTGTGAAATTGTTTTCTATGTTTTCTTACTTTTTAAATGTACTAAACAATATGGATTACACTGTCATCTAGGCTCTTCTTATTCCAAGCACCGAGCACTGTACCGGAATAAGATCCGACTTTCTCAGCATCTTTATATCGTTTCTTGTAATGTTTTATATAGCTCTACATTTATCATTGAAAATGTTTTTATTAATCAACAAATTACGAATAGAAAAGCTTATGCCACACGATTAACTTTCAAGTGTAACCTGGTTTCTCGGGGTGCCATGGCAAATGTTGAGAGACCGCCTAAGTTTTGAACTCAATTGGAATAATAATAAAATTATGACTTGCTAAAACCCACTACCCAAAAGAGGTTTTTCATTGTCCTTCAATCCTGGTTAAAAGTTACATACACTTTGATAAAGACTGGCCCTTGCGAATGACCAGCGTGTGTATGAGATAAATTGAGCAGCTGGACTTGATAGGAAATAAACGCGGAGAAAGCAAAAGCTCTACAAATTCTTTTGTTTGAATGAATTTTGGCACGGTGGTCTTAAATGCAGACTTATTTCCACTACATATTTGTACCAGCATAATTCCCTTTATCATGTTTATTTTTTATTCTTTTGTTTGTCTGATAAATGCAATTATTTCAGTTTAACATCGATCGTATTTTTTTTCATACTTAAAGGCTCACACATGAGTCTCCGCAACCTACGGGCAACTGACCGACAACCAACGTCACCCTAATCACATGTTAAGTTTACTGCCAGAGCAGATGACCTTTTATAATGCCAGGTTAAGCGTTAACTCCGCTAAAGCCTAATATCTTTAAAAAAACATGAATACTTCTAATCTAGATCAAACCCCCAGTTACTGATTAATGTTGTTTGGAAATCCAGAACAATGCCTTTTGTTCTTTTTTACGTCAAATTTTTTACTCCTGTTTAAATTTTTAAGTTTATAATACGCGCTTTGAATAATCACTCAATAATTATGGGTAACTCAGCTAGCTTATGGCTTTAAACCAAAAACAATTCCGCTTAACTTAGGCGGAATAATCGCATTGTTGTAGATACTATATCGTATAAGCATATAATACATGTATACATTAAAACGCAAGTAAAAGTTCCTAAGTGGAACAGTTGTCACCGATCTCAGAGACTCCTTACCTGATTTTTTATCGTAAAAAAAAAATATTTAAATGGTATTATTATGACAATTACATATTATCACTTGCTATGGATTATAACAAAAACAAAAAAGAAAAAAAAATAGAAAAAATCCAAAGTAAAAATGGTGTAAAAATCTTAAGATATATTATATAAAAGTTGAGACTGATGAAATGCGCGAGGCAATCCTAACTTGTGTGTTCCGAACGATCTGGGCAATAATTGCTAAAAGTTCTAGTTCTTCTCAATCACAAGAGGAGCTTCATTGGGGGCAGTGTTCTGTCTGCTGACACTGTAAGCACGAGTACGATTTTCAATCTCATTAGCGACAATATCGTCACCAGGTTGAAGTTTGTAGATATCTTCGGGAACAGGGTCCTCGGAAGTAGGCTTGGGAGGCTTAGAGAATTTGGCCATCAAACCGGCAAAAAAGTTTGAAGACTTGCCTTCCTGCTTACGAGCACGGAAGAGGTAGTACAAGAAGACCATGGCAAAAATGTTGAAAAGACAGTAAGCAAACAGGAAACCAAGGTTACGCCAGCGGTAGCTGTACTTGACGCCAATAGTTTCTAAGTACTGATCACCAACCGAGTAACGGCAGTAACGGCAGTTGGAGGTGGCATCGGCAGTTCGACTATCCAGGTAGCCTCCAACAGTATCAACAAACTTACCAGCAAACTCCTGGCAAGTGAGACCAGAAGGAGGTTGGAAAGTGTTCAACTCTTCATCAGTACATACGACAGGAACATCATGCAAAGTGACACCAAGAAGAGACTGAACAATGTAGGTATGGGGGGACACCTTGTACATGAACGTCCAGAAACCAGGCATTTGAGAGACGGGTTGCATGACACCACAGAAAGAAATCATGAATGAGAACAGCATCGCAGTAATGACAGCAGCAGAAGCAGCATCAGGAGAGAAATACATGATAGCCAACGAGAAACTGACATAGAAAATCTGGAAAACCACACAGTAAATCAAATAAAAGTATCCAGCAATCTCGGCATCGGTTGAGTATTGCACCGGGAAGTAGAAAGCGATAAAGTAGAGTGTGGAAAAGACAATGTGGTATGGAATTTCACACAAGAACTGAGAAAGAATCAAATTGGCCCAGTGGAAAGTATTAGAGGCAGCTTCACGGGCTTCATAAAGGTCACGAGAAGCTTCAGCAAAAGTCTCAATCTGATTTGAGAGAGGCGAAGAGATAATGATGGAGAGGAAAACACCGAACATACCATTTTGCAATCCAGCAATGGAGGACTGGGAATCCCAGAAAGTGAAACCAATAAACAGACCTCCAATCAACATAAGAACAAACTTGGCCATAATGTACTCAGGAGAACGCCAATACTGAATTGAAGTACGTTGGTACACATACTTAAGCTGAGTCCAATATCCAGCAGCAAACCTAGCAGTCAAATGTTTGGTGGCCTCCTTAACGGGGCGCTTGCGTAATTGCTCGTGAAGCAGATTAATTTCGCGGGTGGTAGCCGCACACTCTGGAGAGTTGTCCCAAATGTCACCCCAGTCTGTCTTGACAGAGGCAGTAGCACCGGCACCAATACTTTCCAGAATATACTCAGCAGGGTTCTCAGAGGCTGCACACTTACGAGCACCATTGCGTTCAAAGTAAGAAATCAATGTGTGAGAGCTCTCGCCAAGATCACCAAAATAGACTGTTCTACCACCCTTTTTCAAAAGCAAAAGACGGTCAAAAGTTTCAAAAAGAGTAGCGGATGGCTGATGAATAGTACAAAGAATAGACTGACCAGCAGTAGCAAGAGATTTCATGAAAGTAGAAATTGCCCAAGCAGACTGAGAATCAAGACCAGAGGTAGGCTCATCCAAGAAAAGTAGCAAAGAAGGCTTGGCAACGAGCTCAACACCAATCGAAAGTTTCTTTCTTTGTTCAACGTTCAAACCTCTACCCATAGTACCAACGTAAGCCTCAGCATAATTGGTCATACCTAGCAAAGAAATAATCTTTTCAACGTAGTCAAGCTTTTCAGCATCAGGGACGTGAGCAGGTTGACGAAGACGGGCAGCAAACTGAAGAGACTCACGGACAGTAGAAGTGTGCAAATGAAGATCTTGCTGTTGAACATAGCCAGTTGAACGCTTAAAGGAGTCATCCAAAGGGCGGCCATTGACAAGCATATCACCAGTAATGACACCAACAGTGATTCTCTGAGACAAAACGTTGAGAAGAGTAGTCTTACCAGCACCCGATTCACCCATTAAAGCAGTCATTGTGCCGGGCTTAACATAACCTTGAATGTTATTCAGAAGCTGACGAGTGCCACCCTTAACAGGGACAGTGTAGTTAACATTCTGCCAAGAAAAGACATCAGGTTCGCCTTCAGTCAGGCCGGCAAAGGCATCAGCAAGATCTTGCTTGCTGGCAACCTTTTCTTCAGCATCATCAAGAGAAGAAGGCAGATGACCGCGTTTGAACAAAAGAACATCACCACCACCAGCAACAGGATTTAAAAACTCAGCAGCAAGTGCATCAATACCAGCAAAACCAACCCAGAATACAATCAATAAACCAAAGTTACGCCAGGCGTGGCTCCAGGTGTAAGTAAAAGACTGATTAATGTAGTTATCACCAAGAACAGTAGCTTGACCAGGAATACTACCAGAAAAGGCGCAAACCTGATTAGCAATAGTGATATTCTCATAACCGGGACCACTGGGCACTAAGAGATCACATTCCATTTCACGGCCATGGAATTCATTAGCCATCAACGACTCAAACGCAAAACGCAAAGGGTTGAGGAAACTGACCCACCAGAACCACTTATGCATAACAGGTAATGGAATCATATAACCAGTGTAAATAGACAAAATGAGCATACCAATACCTGCAATGGCGTTGGCAGCTGAGGCTTGCTTGGTAAAAGAACTAATCATACTGAAAAAACTTCCTAGTGCAAAAGCAGTGAAAGACATGATCAGAAGGTAAAAGAAGAATTGGCCAGCAGTTCTATTTAAATTAGCGAGAAAGTAGACAATGAGACCAAACACAGTGTAAGTTAATAATCTGATAGGAATTTGTGAAATGTTGTGTTGCAACGCCTCGACCGACATATGATAAAAAGAGTAACTTTTCTGTTTCATAAGAATAGGGCGTTGGGCAAAGGCATTGTTAATTTCAGCAAGAGAGGTAAGAGCATTGTACAGAATCGAGAAGAAAAGCACACCACCTCTGGAAAAAGCACCACTCGTAGTGTTACTAATATTGTAGAAGAGAGAACCGATAATGAGAGACTGAATAATGGAACCTGTAGTATTGACAATAGTGTAAGTCATGTCACCAACAACACGGTCCCAACCACGCTTGACAGCAATTCTAAGCTGAGCAGGGTAGGTGAGCATGTAGCGAGAGTGAGGACGCTGGCGCTTCATCTTCTCAGCATTATGAGCAACCTGAAACCGCTCAATAGTAGCCTCTCTATCATTTTCAGCTTCGTATTTCTCAATTTGGGAAAGAAGAAGTTTGAAGTCTGATGAGTTGTGCCAATATTGCTCAAATTCATCAGCATTCTTGGGAAGACGGCCGTTAAAGTCTTTGCGAGGAATACGACCATTAGGATCAGTCACAGCTGTCAAAAACTCGGGAGTAGATTGTCTAGGAGGACAGTACCAACCCATCTCTTCAAAGTAGGCCTTCGCACGCTCAACAGGACCAAAGAAGACTTGTCTACCATTATACATAACAGTAACCTTATCAAAAACTTCATAAATGTTTTCACCAGCTTGATAAATGGCCACATAGCCAACATTTCCTAAGAAGTTGGTGGCGGCACGAATGGCATGGGAATATTCCAAAGCGGTAGAAGCATCCAGACCACGAGTGGCGTTATCCCAGCAGTAGACTGAAGCACGAGAGGCAAGCGCCTCAGAAATGGAGACACGCTTCCGCTCACCACCAGAAACACCACGAACATAGTCATTACCAACCTTTGTCTTAACGGTATGACGTAAACCAAAGACAGTAGTCAAGATCTCAAGGACATAGTTTTGGTACTCCTCTCTTGACACGTTGTTGAGTCTAATGTTGGGAGTTCTGCATGCAATAGCAAACTTGAGGGTTTGCTCGACAGTCAAGTGAGGGAAATGAACATCAACTTTAAAAAGAGGATAAAGTTAGTATCAGATTAGATAGTGTCAAAAAAATAAAGCAATGAAGCAACTTTAGAAAGAGAAAAACATACGCTCTGGGTTGTAGATGATCTCACTCTTAAAGTGGGTCAACATATCTTGTAGAGAAGCACCATCATAAGAAATATCACCCTCGACACTAGTGAATTGAGAGATTTCGCCAGCAAGAGTTTTTAAAAGAGTTGAACAACCTGAGCCAGGACGGCCCAGCACTAAAACCATTTCACCATTGTTGGCAATACCATGAGCATTTCTGATGATATGCCGAGTGGGAGGGTGGAGACTGTCCTTAATCACAGAGGGCAGGTGCACCAGGTTGTGAAAGATTTCGCCGACAGAAGGACCGTAGCTGGTGGAAACATCAACACCATTGACAGTGAGGTTTTTGAAAGCAACGCCAGAGTACTTAGCGGCTATACCTTGCTCGTCGAAACGTTTGCGAATTGTCTTAAGAAGAATGTTGAGGTCAAAATCATCGGGATCGATAGCAAGAGTGCCGGGGCCGCCACTAGCGACAGACATACGACGAGACGAGAGAACACGAGTAAGAGATTCAAGACGTTGGAGGTTGTCAGGATGGGACATGACCCGGGACAGGTGGCGGTCTAATTCTTCCTGTTCATCACCCTCTTCATTGTCGAATGGTTCGGGAGAGACGAAATTTGGGTTTTCGATGGATTGGACTGGGTCAATATTAGAGTCGACAGCCATCAAGTTCTGATTGCTGAGCCCTGTAGGGGCTTTGTCGGTCTGTTTCTCCATTTTACTAGAAACAGAAATTAAAGAAAAGCAGAATGCCTACAGAAAAAGGAAAAGAAAAAAAAAGAAGAAAATTAAAAGAGAGACAAGAGAAAATATATATATATATATCAAAATTAAGGGTTGGAAAAGTGAAACAAAGACTTGCGTGACTCCTTGATTTATATGAATGAAAATCTGGACTGCGCTGGGATAATAGATGAGCGATACAAAAAACAGCGGATTTAAAAATTAAGTATAGTTTAGCTATAAAAAGATAAGGTACGAAACTTCTAGTAGCTATACATTCTTGCGGAAAGGAAGGAAAAAAAAAAAAAAAAAAAAAAAAGGAACCATGGATTTAAAATCTTTTTTCTTGTTTGAGTTTACAAAGACAAAAGTAATTCAAGCAGCAACAACAACAACAACAACAACAACAACAAAAAATAAATAAAATAAAAAAAATTCTCCGAAATATTCATGACCATACCAAAATGTTGACATTGTGACGCAATGTGGTTATAAACGTTTGTCAAATGTTAGGGAGCCACAACTTCAGGTTATATTTGTATGGTCAACTCTATTGCTACGTTTAAAATGGTATCTATTACCGAGTTTAGTAATATTGAAGCAAAAGGAAATGAAGAGTCTCGGAGCTTAATCTCTTTTAACGCCACACTAGAGCACATTGCGAACTCTAAAATTGATTACAATGTCAAAAATTCCTTAAGGTTCACGGGTCTTAAAGCATCTTGGAACAACATATTATAGTCTTCCTTTCGGTAAACTTGTGGTAGAGGACTAGAGAAACTTGAAACGCCATCAATTGGTGACTCAACTATATGCTATATAAGGCCGTCATCCTCACCCACCACCCTCTTTGTAGTACAACTAGATCACCACAAATTCTTCTTGTTTTTAATGCCGTGTTTTGTAACTTTGTAACTACTTGATGTAAAAACAATAAACTGATTATTTTTCATGTGCCAGTTTAAATTATATGTATTGAGAGCTGTGAACACAAAGCGGGACCACGAAAACCAAGCCTACCCGTTCACAATAACTTTACTTTAAACATGGACAGGTTAGTGTTTATTCAGGAGGCAAGTTAAGCTCGAAAATTCTACTACCCTTTTTGGGTCTACATAATCTGGTTTTGGGTGTAGACAGCGTGTTCGAATGTGAATGTTTTGGGATTTCCAAGCTAGTGTCCTGCATGCACTGCCGATTTGATCTTCTCTATTGGTTATTCCTGCGTTCATACATAACCACTAGGCAGAATATATAACTCCTATACAATGTATGATCCTTTATTGACAAATCTTAGACTTCTAGCATAATATTCTAGACGTTGGGATAAATGGCAATTGATTGCATCAGTTCCACATCTAACCACTATATCAGTCTTTACAATTAATAAATCCTGTCAATGCACTAATCTGCTGTTGCTGCATTTCTCTAGTTCCAGTGCCCTAGACGTGGTCTCGGCACATTCGCCATTTCATGCGCAAATAAACGTTTTCAAGCTAAAGAGTACAATGCAGGGAACGGTATCTCAGCTCGTGCACAGATTTTTGGCAGGGGCAGGGTTCGGGTCATCAAAAAAAATTTTTGCCCATTTATTTCCGCTGTCAAGTGGAATAGAAAACAAACTCCTTTGGTTGCTATAGCCTAGGCTTGCCAAAATCTACTGAACAAGACGGCTCGGGTAGTTCAAATTTGTACCTTTCCGGGGTCTTAAAGCCATCTGGGTTAAGGCTGCATTTGCAGCAATGTATTAGTAACTATCAAATTTCCATATTTAGAAGTTTATGCAGTACCGCAAATTTTTTCTAAACCCCCTATTTATCTTGAATATGCCGTTATTAGTAATTTTCTTACTGCGGTTGGAGGGAGCTAGAGTTAAAGATGACATTTTAGGACAATTGCCCATAAAGCATCTCGAAATGGCTCAAAAATAATTCTCTTTACCGTTTGCTCCCGAGTTGGGTATTAGCCATTTTTAAGTCCTTGGTCCTCGAAATGGCATGTCTAAAAGGCCACGGGGATTAGAACGTTGCTTCGCCTTGCTAGCAATTTTGGCTCTTCTCGTCTAACACTGCTAAACTCTAATACCGTCATTAATCATCAAAATAAGATAAGCTGAAATATAGTGACTAACCACCAAATAGGGTTGTTACACCTCGGTATAGCTACCTCTTACATACATCTTTACATACGGCTTTACTTATTATTGCCGTTAGGAAGCACAAAAAATATCTAGTGCTGATTCATAGATAAAAAAACGGTTTGCTATTTACAACCATAGCACCAAGTCAAAACATGCAAGCAGATGATAACGTCAGAACCCTTGCTAGATTATTTATTGTACCGTCCAGTATATCTAAGGAAAACAAACGATGATAAATATTCTTATTTAAGAATTTACAACTTGTGTTGCAATTCTTGAGCCAAAGGGTCTAGATATTAAGTGATTGTAATCATGTAACTTTAAATATTGGCAATCACTGTTTGAGCTCTGTGAGTTAGTTATTTGCAACACAATTATCTATTCCATCAAACCAACTAATTACCGAGTGACCGTTTTTGGACAGGAAACCCGGTGCTTGGATTGACACCCGAAACAAACTTCAACTACTTGATTACCTGCGCTTATAAATTACCACATAGAATGTGTTTCAAGTTTCCTTGAACAAGCCTATTCTAGTTTACTGAAATCCCTCATCAAGATTCTCACTGATTTCCGAAAAGATACACTCTTCCGACCTTCCATGCCTCTGAGTCAAGAAGTGGTACAAGTACAATACTTCAATGAGTAGAAATAGTCGTGTCTGCTTCGTGCTTAAATCCATTTTTTTGTGATATGGATCAACTTTGGAATAAGAAAACTTTAAGGAAATTTTCCGGAGCCCCGTGTCTAAAATATATTTTCATGCAAAGTTCCTTAAAACCCTGACACACATTCCTAGAAAAGAATTTTCCTTTTCCTTCCTTCCATACACGTTCCTTGTATTGAACACTATTAGACACTGAAAAGATTTCGCCTGGCGAAAGTCATTTCTTCCACAAATTCTGATTATACAACAGCTACTGTATGTTATTTTTATATATCTGGCAGTTCCGCATAAGCAGTCCCCAGAATTGAGTAACAAATACGCTTGTCGAATTCGATTTTTCATTTCTGTGTTGGTCTATAGATCTCAGGATTTGGGCCTTGTCTAGTCTTTTCGGGACTTGGCACATATCACGGTCCGAGTCGAACCGAGTATAGGTGACCACTGTATCAGCAATCACTATGTTACATTTAATACGCCAAATCAGATCCGTTTACCAGTATTACAAATATAAATATTATGTTCATATTACTTTTTTGCTAGACCTGACTCAGAGCCGACAGACTTCCAAAATGTAAAGAGTGTCTAGGTTGTTGTTGTTTTTTTTTGATATCTTGGCGAGATATCACTTCCGGTACACGAGAGCATTACATGAAGATCTAACAAATTAAGGCACGGAGCCGACCTTTGGTGCGGGGATTCCAATGACTACGTTCTACATACTTCATTTTGGAGTTATTCTTATTCTCGAGAACAAGAGTGTTAACAGTTAGATACTCGGAGTATTATGAGCCATAATATCCAAATACTTAATTGCAAGGCTGAATGATGTTTAATCAAAAATTGGGAGTTTATTTGATTTGTCGCAAAGCCTTGGTACTGTAGAAAACATGTACAATGAATAAAAGAAGATAGAACACTGACACTGTCATTCGAGGTTTCTAAGTATTGATAATAACTATCATCATATTTAAGAAAGCATTAGAAATATCAAAAAAATACTGTATTATTTATCAAATTACGTACATCCTATAATGTATAACCGAACTCCAGTTAATTTGACTAATGATTTCTTTCAAGGGAAATAATTTTTTGTTGACTAAGAATGATTAATATCATCAAATGATGTCTAAAAAATATTAAATTTTATTTAACGGAGATTATACCAGCTTCACTTTTGCTGATAAATGGTTATTATACTGTACCCACGTAATCCTGTTTTTATGACAATTTATTTTTTTCAGCTCTTGTATATTAACCCATTTTTAAACATTTTTTGCGCAGTTTGATTAGAGATGGAGAAAATTCGACTGACCTAAACTTGACAGGGACTTGAAAACTTTCATAATGTCACAATTAATTGCAGTCATAGGCTGGTTTCTTTTTTTGTTTGATATGATGTTATCTTGAATTAAAAAAAATTACTCGATGTTATACATATTTGATAGCATTCCGTTGCTAGTACAGGGGCTTGGTAAATAGTTCATTTGATTTTTAGTTTTTAGTAATATCATATAATTTTTTTTTTCAATTTTCTCAAAAGGTTGTGGTTATTGCCCCGACTCAGATATAATCGTTGCAAATCTTAATGGATAAAAATAGTTTTCTGAGTGTCTAGTCAAACTAAGAGAATTGTATAACTGTGAGCTTTAAATTGTTTGTATTCAAGAAATATACCATACTATCATTTTTACAAAACAATGTTGCATCTATAAAGGTGCCACTATGTCAACTAAAAAAAATAGTTGAAAGTATTACTTAATAGATTGTGACAATTATTTGTGACTAAAAGCATGCAGTAAAAAAGGCTTTATCGGATAGGCCTTCACATTTTTTGATCCGGTCGAAACTAGCTGACGGAGATTCTTTCACCGAGAAGCTTCGACGGTTTCTGAAAACTCCGATCTCTCTTGACTTTTGTGTCTAATTCTACAAGTATGCTATCCATAATGGATTTAACTAATCCCGGCTTTTTTTTTTTTGTAATTGCGCTAGTGCCTGTAATTAATAATCGCCCATTACAACTAACGTGAAAATATAAAATAATCCCGGCTTAGTAGTATTTAAAACGGTTTGTCATGAATCAACTATATTTAGCACAGTTCTTCACAGATTATGTTTGTTATAATTTAACTTTTTATTACATGATTGTATAGACCCAACCAGGTGCTGTTGGAAAACGCCACCAAGGCCAAGGTCTTTTCATATTACATTAACATATATGTGCTATTTACTGAATTTGTTGGTCTTAGGATCATGATTCCAGTAAATCAAGTCATACTGAAACTTACACTGGTGTCTTTTTTCAATTGCTAATGTCTGGCATTATTGCTGAGTTGTTAAGGTGGATGATTGAAAAAATAACTTTGAGGTTATACTCGTACTCCCTTTGTTGATTACTTTATTGGCGCAGGTTGTTAAGACTTTTCTGTTTGTCGATCTCTGGTATTAAGTTACCAGGCGTGATTTATCTCTGACTTTCCTTTGCATATGGAACTTTCCATGAACAACTTAGCGCCATCTAATGTCAACCCCCCTTATACATGTTCAAAGCGTCTCCTTTTCGGTCTCACTGAGATAGGCACTAAAGTTATGTCTTGCTTTTATATTCTTTTAGCATTTTTATTTGCTATGTAACTTCTGGGTATTAGGATAATAAACGGATCTGTTATCTATTTAAAAAGATTTTGTGGGAAAACAAATTGGAGCACACCAAATCTTAGAAAATGTTAAAATAACGGCAAATTTGAAGTTAGAAATTAGGCTTGAAGACACCCCTTTCTTTAATAATTTATGGGTAGATATTCATGGTTAAATTGTGTCAATGGATTTAAGGCTGAAGTAGAAAACCGGTACTAAAAGGGTTTTTCATGTAGTATCAACCACCACCATCATTTAATTCAAGTTCATAACCATTCAATGATGAATGAGACATAAAAATTACCTTACAAGAAAAATATGTACTTTTCAGTACTTCATCTATCTATATTCATTTAATAATGATAAGGGCCTAATAATTATCTGTTTTATAAATGCTTTCAAAATTAAGTCCGTCATTATTAATTATAAATTAAACCTTAGACTTTAAGATATGTAAAAAAAGTGTATTTCCGTTCTGAAGTTCTACGGATTTTATGACCATGGACATGAAATTTAGTTTTCATATAACATCAACTGTCAATATAAACAGTCATGATACTGTAACAAAAGACTTGTACAAGATTCAAAATAAAATATAATATCTAAAGGTAACACATCCCTCGTGCTATAAAATTAAACAGCAATTGATCACTTGGATTTTTTTGCGTTAAATCCATTATATGGTACATTATAGTTTAAGAAGTCTGGAAACTCTGGATTAGGGCCATGGAAAGCACATAACGCGTGTAAAACAATTAATATCCTATCATTATTCACTTCTCAAGTCACTATCTTAATACAAAAATTGTCCTCACAGCTATATTAATCATCGAGTTAGAAATGAAACGTTCACCAATCCATATTTATAATCATCATGTAGCTTGGAAAATGCAACCTGCCACATGTCGACTAATCTTTTAGGATTGCTTTTTACTGTTCTTAATTCCTGGGGTTAAAAAAGCATCAGAGTATCGTAATATATTCATAACCACAAATGTATATTTAACAAAAGTTAAGAACACTTGACCCAAGTATAAAACCTATGTCCTGTTTTATGAAAGCAGAGACTTAGATGAAACTACCAGTACTCTTATTATTATTGAAACCCAAAGACTATATATGAACACCGGCTTGAAGTCTTATGATTATGACTATGAAATCTGTTTTTACTCTTGTTTACTTTTCTACTAAACGTCTTCAATAATATTGAACTTAAGTCCTTATTAGTAAAAGAAAAAAAACTATTAAAATGAATAAAACCCATGAATACACAATTGAAATCTAGAGTTTATCAATGAGATGAAAACTAAATCTTTTATGGGTACCGATAAAAAACAATATGTAAAACAATTCTGTACATCGCTTGTCTTTAGTAAAGGTACGATGGTCAAGATTTCATACTTCTTACTGCACTTTCTTTGCTGATTGTTAGGTTAATCAGAACACAAATTATCAAAGTTCCACTGTGTGTAAATTTCTGGAATTGAACTACCAGATGGAATGTATTAGAGCACGGAACTTTCCATGGGAAGTTTAGTGTTACCAAATGTTGATACCTCTTGTGCATGCAATGGGCGTTGCTTGATCTTATTGATATGAATGCTTTAACTATATGTCTTTTTTTTTATTTCTCCTGTGTTTTCTATTTTTTGAGTAAATTCTAAGTATCAGAATAACAGCGAGAGTTTTATTTATTCATCTACATTGCAAGAATAGCGAAACAAATATTTCCAGTATTTTATCGAGCTATCCAAAAACTACGGCAAGAAATAATTTCAACTCTAGATGCTAAAATAATTTATTTGAAACACTCAAATTTTAAATGAGATATCAAATAACTGAAAAATAAAGTGAATAGTTACAAAGTAAAATAAAAATTAAATAAGAGATAAATAAAAATTTGCAGGTCTAAACCCTTGAAAATATTGGAATTTCAGATAGATAGAAAATAAGTTAATTGTCCTCACATCAAATAGTTAAAAATAAAATTATGTAACAAAATGAGATACAAAAAAGACATGAGATTTCAAAGGCGTTTGTCTCTATGAGACTATCAAAATAGCGGTCTCAGAACGCACTATGTGTTCAGATGTTCGATGGCGCAGAATTCTCCATGAATATTTCCATGTGAATATGGAATTAATCAATATAGTTAACTCTGTTAATAAAACAGATGTTAAGAGCTTCTTATAAGAGAGTTTAATTGCAAAATATTAATCTTCAATTAAAGTAATGGATAGTTTGGTAATAGTAAGGTTTCAAAGTTTTCCCTTAGAGCATGGTGTAAACCATAGAGAACTAAAAGCTATCTAATGTGGAGAGTCCACAAAATATGCTCGAGAGTTGCTGGGGTAATATTTTTAAAATGGATTTTAAAAAACAATGCTTTCTTTATATATCTTTGATTACCCTTTTTTTTTATATCCAACTTTGAAATTTCAAAACAACAGATAGATGTATTCTCTACTTCTGGAATTTTAATCAGATTCCCATTAAGAGATGTCTTCTTAGTATGTCATTGTGTTTTATGATTTCTTTGTAGCTATTTGATGTAAGGACAATAATCTAATCATCTATTTTTTTTTATGAGTTCTTTATCCATTTGTTTATAAAAATGAAAGGACTCTCTTAGACCTACTATTTATTTTTGTAGTAAGATTTTACATAAGTAAATGTTTCACAAAAAAAGAAAATTTGTTACAACACTTTGTAGTTTCTCTGATGATAACTCTTGTCAGTGTCTAAAACGTATTTCTGAATAGCAAATAAAAAGAACAGATTTTAGATGAATAGATAGAAAATCTTTTCATTGTTTTAGTATCTAGAAGCTACATAGCAAAATCAAGTTAACAAAAGGGCATGAAAGAATCCACATAGGCCTAACACATCGTAATTATGATTAAAAGATAACGTTTCCAAAATGTATACAGGGTTTCATTATTCGATGGTGCTAAAACAGGTTTTTCTGTTCTTTTTTTCAATTATTATTCATTCCGTAGCTTTGTCAATTTATGTCATCTAAACCTTCTACTTTAGCTGTATTTGACCTTTAAAATTATTTATTATAAGATCAGTTTATGTGGAGTTTTGACTAGCGTTTGATTTGCTTCATTCATAATTAATATTACACAAATAGTATACCTAGTGTGATATTCTCTTTTCTTTAAAGTGGGTCGTTTTTATAAAAAAGAACATCTGTTACTTATTTATACCATAGATAATCAGTTTATTGTCCTTACAATCATTTGTTTTAACACACCCTTTCGAATTTTTAAAAAATTACAAAGTAGAATACTGGTTTCCAAAATTAAACAAAGTTATCGAGGATTCTCTAATTTATTACATTGATGGCGTGAAAAAAAATGATCCATCAGAACGCAAGGAAAAAAATGTTTGTACTCTGGAGTCGATGTGTCTAAAGCATTTGGAGATTTCTTCAGTGATGTGGTCAACAAAAAAACTCTACCATGCTTGTTTATCCTCAGTTCACAATAAGAAAAGACACAAACTAAAATATTACATAGATTCTACTCAGGAACAGAAATCATCAAAGATATTGAAAGTAGATATAAAATCAAAAGAAAGGGTACTTTGCTTTTGGAGTGAGTCTATTCGGAAGAAATCGAAAAAATTATTGTCTTGTAAAATAATATATTGTTACGATTTGACTCTCTACTCGTCTGGTTAAAGTTCAGATCCTCTTCTTTTGGTTTTGACTTATCTAATTCAGGTTTTGACTCTTTTGATTTGCTTTGGACCCTTTTAAGTCGTATGAAAACGTGCTGCTTTAGGGATAGTAGTTCACAGCAAAGCTGATAAACATGAAGATGTAACTCTAGGACTTTCTGAAGGACAGTCAATAGTTTCTGTTTTTGCTAACAAAAGCAATGAACTGTGAGCTGGTTGGACCAAAAGAATTTACAAGAACTTGAAGAAAACCAATGAAGCCAAGTCCTGAAAAACAACCAATACAAAAACCAAAGAGTCAACAGGAAAAATTATCATGATCAGGTTGAACCCCAGTAAATCTTAGAATATGGTCCTAAATAACTGGTTTGGATCAGCTGGGTGGACTTGTAATCATTTGGTAGCTTCAATAGATGAAGGAACACCTTCTTTTGTAAAAAATCTTCGAGTAAAATTAATTAATAACGCAAAGTTTGAAGATAAACCTTGGATCATGATGACACTTGAGAAGCATCAGTGGTGGAAATTTTGAATGTAATCGCGAGAGATAATGTCAAAAGAATAACAACTTCTCTACTGATTTCATGGAAAGACAAGTCCATGTTATTCACTTGCAAGCTATGCAGCAAATCACAGATTAAAGAGGTATTATCTCCTAGAATCTTTGGAAATGGGCTTATAAAGAGGATATAAAAGCTTTCAGATAAACTAGAATATAATTCTAGACTCGTCAGAAAACGTGTTGGGCATTTCTATCTTTGCATTCCCAAAAGATTCAGCAGATAAAATGGATCTTCACAAAACAAGAGTGTTGCTTTTGATCCTAGTGTTTAAATCTTTTGTAGTGGATATGATCATTGAAATAAGGAATTCTAATACTTCTGGAATTCATAGGCTCTGTCGTCCTATTGATAAGTTGCAGAGCAAATGGTCCCAACTGGAGATCAAACATTCGCAGAGATACAAGTAGAAAAAAAAGCAAAAGCAAGGATTCAACATTAAATTAGAAACCTGGTTGATAAATTCCATAAAAAGATCACGAAAATGCTTGGTTGGAGTTGCTACAGATTTAGTAATCTATTAACAAACAAGATCAGAGAATATCCAAGCTGTCGAGTTGTTCGCGATGAAGAGTGATAAAACCTGCAATGAAGGTAGGTTTCTTCATCCCAGTCTTGGAGGCGCAAAAATGTCCAAATGTCCACAATGCAATCGAAAATTTGACAAAGACTTCAATGCAGCTGAGCGTATTCTATTAAAAACATGAGCTTAGTCTTTATGAATTGGACTATGAGTCTTTACTCCTTGACTCCTAAGGAACCTTGCAGAACATTGATTAGGAATAGCTTAATTTAAATAAAGTGAAAGCAAACTAAACAAGCGTCAGGAACTCGCACAGTAAAGCTTTAGCAATACGATACTACCCATCGCTTGTTTTCGCGAGGAATCATGTGGTTATTAGAGTTCCCGTTTCAAGGGGGCATACTAAGTAAGTGATAATCACGCAGACTAAACTAGCGCTCTAAATTGACATTATGATGAGAAATGACATCAAAAATCCAATTACCTTTATTATCGATATATAACTTTAATAAACACTACCCTAGACAAAATAATCAGTTATCTCTGAGCCAAAAAAAACCTGAAATCTTTTTAAAAAATGACTGGTCATTGTACAGTTGAATTTACCAATCAAAATTTTATAAAAAAAAAAAAGACCTATTTAATATAGAATATTTTAAAATCAATCATTTGCCATAATTTCAGAAAGCAGCTTGATTTGCAAAGCATCCAATGGTAAAAACCTTGTCAGCTAGTTGGTTTTACGTTATCCTCTGAAAATTTCTACATTTGTTATTCAACTAACTATTTGGTATATGACGTAAAAAAAAACCTTGCAGGAGTTGCAGATAAATGAGCAGACCTCCTTTTTAAGATAGACTTCTTGATTTGCAATGTGGGCAGTTGGTTCCACAAGTGAATTTTCTTTTAAAACCAAAAAAAAAGTGTTAGGGCTAATGTTTTGACCCAGCCTGCCTTGGATGAAAATTGCACTCTTTGGGCAAGTTGTAAAAGTATTCCTCTGGAGCAACTTAATATTCGCTTGGTGGTAATACAGATGTCTTTCGTATTTTACTTGCAGATATGAAACTATTTTCACCGTTTTGAAAAATCAAGAAATAGATAAGAACGAATGTCTGTTTCATGTCTTCATCAATAATCTTTTTTAGCAACACGGTATCTGATAACAATTTGTTTAGAATCGTATATACTGATATGGTATGGTGTCATATTAAACAACGAACGTAAGCCTTTCAAGTATTTGTTGCTCAGATACCACCAAATATTCACAACTGCTATTTTTAAATTCTGGGACTTTGAAAGCACCAGCGACTAACCTAAAGCGGGGAGCAGAGAGAGCAAAACAACGAAAGAAAAAAGCAGCAACAACAACAACAAGTAACTGAGAAATTACGGCTTAAACTATATTGGATAGTATCAACTAAGGTTATAGACTAGGATGCAAAAAAGTTTAGAATACCCATCGGGAAACTATGATATTTGCATACTGAGCCCTTAATTTTGAGCATGGAGACCAATGTCAAAAGCGAAAACAAGCATCGTGCCAAGATAGACAGGCTAAATAAAGGAGGAAAACATAAATATAAAAAGTTTTTTCTTTGTGTGCAGCTCAGCTAGGACTAGAAGCTAAAGACCTAAGGTAGCCGCCATCAGGAATTTTTTTTAAAAAAAGGTCTAAAAGCGCGTTGCATGGGATGATGAGAACACTATCAGAGGCCCTCAAACAAAGTACCTTCGTTTGTAGCTACGCAGGGTTGCCGGAAGGGTATATGATCGGTGCGCGCACATTGGAACATGTACCATCATTTGGATCCCGCTCGCCTGATAATAAAGAAACTTAGAGTGATTTGGCTTGAACTCTATAAACTAGATTTGTCTGTAGAGACAACAGAGCCAACGAGCTAGTGATATAGTGGCTATGGCCAAAATTTACAATTTGGGTACTTGTTAACAAATGGTACCTGATTTGCACCCACTTTTAGGCTTCTCGGAGCGCTCAAAATCTGCATTATCGCTGATGATTTGTTCATATTTCATCTCGAACAGTTGGAATATCTTAAAACAGCAAAATAATACGCACAGAGAAATAGACTATTTATAAATTAAAATATTATAATATAATAACAGTACTTTGGCTAAAAATTTTCTTTGATTCCTCTTTGAAAAAAACTTCCATTTTCCTATGACTCGGTAGGCTGCTGGCTCAGACTATATAGTATACTTCATATCATTACACGATATCATCTAGCATTCTCAATAGTCACATGTACACAGCTCCGCGATCAACTGAGCTCTATAGCTCTTCCTCTTCCCAAATGTACCAGAGAATTATACGACATCCAATACTGCATCTTTTTCTCAGTAAGTATCGTTAAAACAGCAACCATAGATCCAGCTTGTTAACTTGCCACTTTTTTTTTTATTTCCAGCAAAGAAGTTTAGAACATATATTCTACCATGTTTGCTTTTCATTTGCATATTTATGATCATGTCTCATAGGGAGACCCAGCACGACTTTCAATTGGATTCAACTTCAGCATCATCTATTATTGGCTCAGGCAGCAACTTCATTTTTGGTCGCAGCGAAGACGTGATCGACAGTCTCCACGAATCACGGAAAGCAGACCAACCTGGAGGGGCCGACTGGCGGGCCATTTTTCGCAGCATTCAAGAAAAGCGCAAGCTTGAAAAGGAGCGAGAAGAGAAACTAAAAGCATCCAAAAATACCGAGCATAACAATAACCAGCATCAATCTCAATCCGGCGACATAGAGGGTTCTGATCAACAATCTTATAGCGCAAGCACTCAGAATTTGGGCAGATCCGGCCATGAGATAACCTTCAGCCTTCAAAAGCAAGATTTAAACCGGTTTGAATCAGACGAGACCTGGCGGATACCAGAGCTGTTTTCTGAAAACAATAATGTACATAGGGATATCTCGGGTTATGCGAGAGATCCTACCAGGAAACAGAATCAACAAGATCAAGATCTCAAGGACAAGCAACAACCATTGGATCAAGAGGCAGGCCAAGGTACTACCAATACTGGTTTCATGAAACAAACGCTTCCTCAAGATTTTGGCTATAACACGGACAAAATCTTTCTTCTTTTAAAGACTGGCTATAGCGTTCAATGGAACCGGCTCCCTATGCATTTCCTGACAACGTTGACAAAGTTTCCGAACTTTGGAATTTATTCAGACGCAGCCAGCTCCATGGCTGGCTACGAAATCATGGACATTATTGCGGGTCTCCCTGATGATGTGATGCAAAACGTGCAACTGGATATTTATCGTCAGCAGCGGGAACAGCGCCGAGAACACGCACTACCGCATTATAAATCATTTATGTTTGATAGCAGCCAACTTGCATCGCAGAAGAACAATAATCTGAACGGATTTGCATGGATTATTGACAAGTTTAAGGTGCTGCCAATGCTACGGCACGCGTGGCTCACATCACCAGACCTGGACTGGTACATTATGATGGAAGACGACACGTTCGTGCTTGCTGATAACATGGGAAAGTGGCTCAGCACGCTTGATCCCAATGAACCATACTATTTGGGCTCTGCTGTCGCGGGTCTTGATCACGTTTTTGCTCATGGAGGCAGCGGAGTAGTTCTTTCTCGTGGACTTATGGAAAGGGCTTTTGGTGACTCCAGAGCTGATGAATGGGTAAATGAGTACTCCCGTCGAGCCCTTGACGAATGCTGCGGGGACTTTTTGCTTGCCGCATTCCTTAAGGAAAAGTTAGATGTAGACCTTAACTTGGATGTCAGCGGCAAGCGGTTCCAGGGCGAGTCACTCGAAAAAGTAGCATGCCAGGAGCAAAATTGGTGCACACCGATTACGACCTTTCACCATTTAAAGCCAAGAGATATGGAGCTGCTGTGGGAGTACGAACGCACCCGGGCATATCAGTCGATCAGTCAGGGCACCGAGCTTGCATCTGCATTATCCTCAAGTTCCCCACCTTCACTGGAGAGTCCGCCGATCACTTACGCTGATATATATACCGATTTTGTTAAACCGTATATCACATCAACGCGGTCAGACTGGGACAACAACGCGAAAGAGACACAGTTTTCCTGGCTCGGTGACTTTAATTCAGGCCATGCAAGCATTGAGGACTATGGGCGCGACGACGACGGCAGCACTGGAAAACCTTATATGTCTGTCGATCAGTGCCGGCAGGCGTGTCTGGAGCAGGGGGACTGCCTCATGTTTCGCTATGATCCGTATCAAAAGTACTGCGGTATCTCAAAGTCGATCGTCCTAGGTACCACGAGCCCAGGCACTGAAAAGCGCAACGGTGACGATGATTTGGCCACAACGCTAGAAAAATTTGGCATCAAGGCTGCTACACGCACAGCAGAGCAAGGCATGTACTCAGAATGGCTACTTGATCGTATTGAGGCTATGCGAACAAAACAGAGCTGTGATCCAAAGGCTCAAAATACGATTCCAGACATTGACGATGGAAAGGAAGGATGGTACTGGCAAGCACGTGCCAAATACAATGGACCATAAATGATTTTGTGGTTTACGAGCCTATATGCTAGCCATTGGTGAATTATGATGCTAAACCAATCAGAGAAAATTGTGAATATGTTACATGTAATAATAAAATGCGCTAGTAAGAGTCAAGTTTTGAAATTGCCCATGAAAATAGAATTCTGATCTATGTGACAATAAAGTCTATGTTTCAAGTCACATAAGCTTATATCCGTACGCACGTAAGTGTGCAGGAACAATGATTTCATTTCCGTTACCTCCGACTAAAGACCGTTAACGCCCGACCCAACCGTAAATAAGCAGGCGTTAGTGGGCAAGACCATCGGACTAAGGGCCAGCCATTGTCATTGACATGCAAAAGGACACTTCTAGAATACGGGTACATCGTTTAACAGTTACCGGCAAAGCGATGATACAGGTTTAGACAAACAAACGCTAATGACCACCGGTGCTACCGTTGAGTGCTTATTTTATGTTTTTTTTTTTTTTTTTAATGTTTGGCTAAAACGGAGATGAAGGATTTTTTTAAACCCTGTCTTTCAAGCGATAATAACCGTGTCCTACTGTTATCGGAGATTACCATGCAAGATCTCGGTGGTTTGAAAACTGCTCCTGCTAACTTGAGCGTAGTATCAAAGTCCTAAAACCCGGATGACTCCGTGAGTATTGTTGCTGCTAAGCTTTTGGTCTTCAATCTGAGATAATGGCAATATGGCTCATTTGACTGGCCAGTTAACTGGAAACTTTCGAATTTGCTTGAGCTCCGTTTAGGATTTAGAAGCAGCACCATCGTCACTTAATCGGCAGCCAAACTCAGCGTGTTTTCGCTTTTTATCGTTCAAAAAAAAAAAAAAAACTACTTTATAAATAAAGCCAGGGCTGTCTTGATTAGAGCTTTCTGTCCGAATTATTTTCCAACTTCAATTTCTTGTGATTTTCCCCCACACAAATTCATTATCTTTTTCACTGTATTTTATTTTTGTTTCATTTAAACAATCATCTTTATCTATCGCTTCAATTATAGAAATGTTATACACTCACGCCTCTATCATTACTGTCAACGAAAAGCGTCAGGTGATTCTTGACGGAGCCATTCTTGTGCGTGAAGGATCAATGACCATTGATGACATTGGCAAAACAGCCGATCTGACCGCCAAGTACCCCAACGAACCAGAAACCAACCTGCAAGGCCATATTATTATGCCAGGCTTAATCTCATTGCATGTGCACCTTGCACAATCGCTGCTCCGGTCTGCAGCTGATGATCTCGAGTTGATCAGCTGGCTCTGTGACCGGGTTTGGCCTATGCAGGGCAACTTTACAGAGGAAGACGGGTATGTGGCAGCACAGTTGACAATTGCAGAAATGCTTAAAAGTGGTACTACATGCTTTGTAGAGGCTCTCTTTGCTGAGCGCTACGGATTTCAGGGTGCTGTCAACGCCGTTGTTGAATCAGGAATTCGCGGTTGTCTGGGAAAAGTTGTCATGGACCAACCACGCTATGCGACACAGAGCGGCATCAGTATGCATCCAGGTCTGATTGAAGATGAGTCTTCGCTAGATAAGGTTCTTGAATGCCATGAAAAGTTCGATGGACTGGGCGATGGCCGTGTTGAGGTTTGGTTTGGTGCGCGTACCCCTGGTGGTGTCACTGAAGATCTTTATCGCCGTATGGTTACTGTAGCGCGCGAGAAAAATATTGGAATTACCATGCATTGCGCCGAAATCAAGGCTGACCGCGAGTTTTTTGCTACCAAGGGCCACACTCCCATGACCTACTGCCAGGAACTGGGACTATTGGGTCCTCGTACCGTTCTAGCACACATGGTGCATCTTGATGATAACGATATTGAAATTCTTTCCAAGACCGAGGCCTCCATGGCGCACTGCCCCACATCTAATGCAAAGCTCGGATCTGGTATTGCTCGTATCAAGGAATGTGTTGACAAAAATGTTACTGTCGGTATTGGCTGTGATGGCTGCCCTTGTAACAATGTTATGGACCTGCTTCAAGAAATGAAGCTTGCCTCATTACTGCCCAAGGCAGTACATCAAAAATCCGACATTGTCACTGCTGAGACTATCATTGAAATGGCCACCATTCAGGGCGCCAAAGCTATAGGACATTCTGAAACACTTGGCTCGCTTGAGGTCGGCAAGAAGGCTGATTTCATTTCAATCAATCTCTCTGACAAGATCTATGGCGTCCCCATGCGTGATCCTGTTTCTGCCGTTGTCTATATTGCTACCGGTAACGATGTTGAGACAGTTGTGGTTGATGGTAAGGTTCTTGTGCAGAATGGAGAGCTTCTGACTATGAATGAAAAAGAAATCATAAGAAAGGCTCAAATTCACGGTGAAGAGGTGCGTGAACGAACTGGTATTCCTACTGGTGGTCGCTGGGAAAAAGTGTGAGGTGCTAAAGATATTTTCGGTTCAGAAAAAAAATAGAAAAAATAAAACAGAGGACAAAAGAAACTAGAGTAAAAGACTTAATTACAAAAACGACTTTTTAATAAATGACTATGAATGTGAATACGTATAAATGACTGCCGTAATATATCCTGCTATTAGATATTTTAACATGTTTAGTAAAAGTGAGTATAGATTCTAGAATCTGCATGGACTTCCATTTCCATCTTTAACGTGTTAAGTTCTTCCTTGATCTGCTGGGCAAGCAGAGGAGTAATACGATTGCACGTTGCGGGTTCAGCGTGACGATCATACTCCAATGGATCATAAGTCTCATAAATAATAATTCTAGGCGAAAACGTAACGCCAGTATGAGTGTGGTTTGAGTTGCTGCTGCTAGAACGTTGGCTACTGTGCTCCGGGGACTGAGGCTGGTACATGGGGTGGTAAAACTTGTTTCCCCGCTTCGAGTCTGAAGCTTTAGTTTCAGTAAACGAGTAGTCTTTGGGCTTAGACTTCAGACTAGACTTGTATTTCTTGACCTCGGTTTCTAAACCAGCAGCAGCAGCAGGTGCAAAATCAAAGTTGAGATCAAGATTAAAGTCACTATCACCAAAATCAAAGATAGAAGAAATTGATGGAGACGGCTTCAAAGAGATTCTGTTTCTTGTAGCAATCACTGGAATTTCTTCTTCAGTTTCAGGAATACTCGACGTAGTACTGGGCTTAAGAATGCTATGGGGAGATGTGGTAGAATTAGAAGGATTGTTAACAGGCGCATTCTGAGGGACAAGCTGTACATCAAAAGCATCTAACTGAGTAGAACGATTTTCAACAGAGTTGATAGAAGGGTTAGATCGGTTCGACCGGCGAGAACGTCTCCGTTCTAAACTTTTTGTTCTGTCCAAGGAGGTACGAATAGTTTCAACAGTTTCAGAGTCCAGGTTCTTGGGGAAAACAGTGTCAGCAATGTTCAAGTCTTCATCAGATTCCTCATTCGCGGCAGCAGGAGTTTCGTCAGGAGAAGTTGTTGAGACCTTGATAGTGGATGCAGCGTCTGTCACAATTGATTCCACATCTGTTCTCGTGGGAGTAGGGGGTTGTGCAGAAAAAGAAGGAGTTACATCCTCAGCGACAACAGCACCCATAGAGAAAGATCTAGGACGCTCGGCTTTCACAACAACAGGACTGCTTGGTGCAGAGCTCAAACGTTGAGTAGAAGAACTCTGTACTTTTGTTCTTGCAATAGAAGGAACAGAGTTGACAGAAGTGCTTTTGGGAATCGAATCCAATAAGCCATTATCCGCTGCTACAGATTGGTGACTAGAAGACGATGGAATGCCATTTTTGTTAAACAAGTTCTTGCTCATTTTCTTGAGAGTCGCAAAAGAAGAAATAGATGCGTTGGACTTTAAAGACATTGCATCGTCATCTATATGAGACCTGGATCTAGATGACTTCTTCTTGTGAGTGTCAACAAACACAGAGTCAAACCCTTCAAAGGTAGGAGCTACTGTCGAGGTCATTGTACTGGTTCTGTTAGATGAACTCATATTGGAAAGGGTCATAGAGCGTCCAGACTTCTTTCCTGTGTGTAGAGGAGTTACAGAAGCATTCATAGTGCTCGACCGGGACTTCTTAGCAAATGATAAAGAAAATGTGCGCTCAGACTTGGGTTTGGGCTCGGTCGAAGTCTTCTTTCCAAAGGAAAAGGCCTTTTTAAGCTTCTGACCAAATGATATCTTTTCAGGCTTTTGCTGAACAACCGGTTGCTGCACTTGAGGCTGGCCTTGAGGCTTAGTCTGAAGCTTTGCTCTCTCACCTAAGCTAGCGGTTGTCATGCTCTTTGATCTAGACTGAGAATCGTTAATAATTGTTGAGATTGGTCTCCCAGTGTACTCTGAATAGGTGCTTGGAATTGCTGGCCTGAAAGCAGAGTTGGCAGAAGATCCATTGTTATATGGATTCTGCGATGGCGGGACTGGTTGGTGGTTGTGGAGACTCGAATGATTGGTAGAAGTGTTGCTATTAGTGGGTGCTGGGGAAGATGAGGAAGATCTAGAACGACCACCAGTTGCAAGGGAATTTCTTCTAATCTCGGAAGGCAATACCAATGGGGGTGGCATGGTGGGTACCGGGGTTACTGAAGAGGCAATAAAAGGCTTAGCACCAGTGTTAGGTTTAACACTGTTAACTGGCTTTCTAGTTGGTTTAGGGACTAGAAAGAAAAATAGAGTTAGCTGACAAAGCAAAAGGGGATAAAAGCCTGGAAAAACGAAAAAGGGGGTGGAGTGAATTGGAAAAAAAAAAGAGAAAACATTAGAAAAAAACATACCGTCACTGTTAAAAGATGAAATGCTAGACATGCTGGAATAGTCTTTCTTCGAGCTCGAAGAGGTGGAAAACGCAGATCCCGACCCAGCATTGGTTGGGTGCTTGTAAATAGAATTAGGAAGGGTCTGGGGTTGATGAGTCTGAGATTGATGCAATGGCTGTTTCTGTACATATGCTTCAGTGAGTACAGGACTGTTGGGGATGGAGTTTGTTGAAGAAGAGATTGGAGTGTTTGTAGCAAGGGTTGTTGGAGAAGGATTAGACATTGCTGAAGATGAAGAGGTGGAGGTTGATGATGCAGTGGATGTAGGAGTATTAGTAGTGCTGATAGAAGATGCAGATTGAGAGTGATCATGATTAGGGGTGTTCCCTAGTGCGACAATAGACTTTCTCCGGTGGTATCTGTCCGGAGCCGGGGCGACAACCAATGAAGGTTGAGACGCCGAATGAGTGGAAACTGCTGATGAGTTGAGCTGATGAGACGACGATGCAGAGTAAGATCTTGAACGAGGCTGTGTAGTTCTCTTAATAGGGGCAGAGATTGTACTAGTAGCGTTGAGTGAAGATATTGAGGGAGACGACGCTGAAGTGAAAGACCCCTTTGAGGCTGCAAAGCTGCTGGTAGGCTCATCGGTCATGTAAAAAGCAGATTGGGGACGGTAGGAATTTGAGTAACCAGGAGTAGTAGCACCGTATGTGTTCATCTTGGCAGACCCATTGTTGTATTGCATGTAAGGTGCTGGGGTGCTGGAAGCATACATGGATGATACCCGATACTGGTTGTTCTGCTGGGGTTGTTGTTGAATATGGTTTGCTGCCAAATAGTGGCTACTCCCATTGTTTGGAACATAGTATGAAGAGGTGATGGAACGAGTGGGAAGATGCTGCTGGTGGTAATAGTTACCAGATTGTGATGGAACTTGTGCCATGGCTAATGAATAAAATTTAATAAGAGTTCAGGGAGAAATGTTGACAGGAGCTTCCTCGATAGTTGGTAGAAAGTTAAGTGAAAAAAAAAGAGTGTAAAGATGCAAATGGAATAGCCGATTTTCCTTTGCTATTGGCAGTTGGTTCTCTCGTGATGCCTTAGATTATGGAATCAAATAAAAGAGGGAAGGAATAAAATACGACTCGAAAGCGTCAGAAAAATGAGGTTTTTTTTTTTTTTTTGGAAGTTTTGTAAAAGGAAAAGAAGCCAATAGTTGCTAAATTTTCGTTTCCGTTAAATTATGATGGGCTCCGTTTCAAAACAGGTTTAGAATAAATAAATAAAAAAAATCTATGAATTGGAGTTAATGATTTCTATAAACAACGAGTGTCATTAGGTGAGGAGGGGGTAAAAGCTGAAAAAAGGGATGAATAGTGCAAGTCAACGAAAACGAGAGTCTATCTTCTGAGGTTTGAGAGGCAAAATAAGAAGGAGCAACTACAGAAAAACGTCGAAGATGGGGGCGACGGTGAAGGTGAAGCAGAAAAAAAAAATTTAGAAAAGAGGAAAAGAAAGAAAAAGACGACAGAGAAGGAGGTTAAAAAGGAGAAGAGAAGAATAAATAATAAAAAAAAAAAAAAATTAAAAATAAAAAATTTTTAGGAAATAAAAAAAGCACAACATGGTGTATGTGCTGTGTGAAACTTGTTTTTAAAACAGAAAAAGTAATTATGGTACCGTACCTGTTACTATATAAATCGCTAAGCCCTAGGTCTTGCAGGCCTTTAAACAAGAATAAAAATAAAAAATAATTACATTGACTTTCTTCTCCATAAAAAGAGGCTATTGTTAAAGGGCTTAAAAATTCAATCATTAAACGTGTCGAAGGAGAGATGTAAAAAGAGAGAAAGAGGTGGTACAGAAATAAAAGAAAAATGAAATGATAGTTACAGAAACCAAGATGCACAAGCAAGCAAACTGGCCCTGTTTAGGTCTAAAGCGCTAGCTTCCCAATACTCTCTGCTGTTGTTGCCATTACTATTTTTGCGTGACAAAAGAAAAAAAAAAAAAAAAAGTCAGGTGTGCACCACTGCCAAAACCTCGGCGGCGACTCCACCACTACTCAAAAGCCAATTCAAGTACCATTATTTCTTCAACAAGATTTACTGTGTAGTTTTACATGGCTTCAGAACCGTATGATAATTAAAGAAGCTTAGCTTTGACAGCTCATGAGCTTTTTCCGGCCATAGTGCACATACCTTGAATCTTGGGCGATACGATCAACTGACAGACTCGATAAACGAGGACTTTAATGATGAAGCTGGTACTGCTGACAACGTCTCCTTTCCGTTTCTAGACTCTATTCACATGAATACCACCACTTCTATAAAGCTAGGTAGTCTCTGTTACCACTGCTACCATTTAACAATGCACCATCACAGACAGACTTTTGATCGCTATTGCATGTCAATCTCTATCTCCACGATCAGCTGAACCGTTTATAAACGATCTACGATTTAGAATGTAGTCCTGCGACTAACCACGGAGACATGATAAGAAATGAAAAATTAAAAAAATAATAATAAAGCACGGATTTCAAATTGTCTAGACATACGCTTGTGATGGAGCCTTACAATCGATGGTTGAACTCATATAATGTTAAAAATAGTGTTGTTTTCACAATATCATTTCACTTTATGGCGGAAGAGTTCTAAGATTCTTAGATCAGAATGCTGTCTTTATAGTATTAAGAATCTGGATAATAATAGCATTGACATCATTTTTTTTTATTGGCGTTAAATTCTATCTATCAGGTGTTAGTACTAACTGGAGTTATAAACGGCTTAGCTAGACCTTGGAAGCTTGTCAACATGTCAAAAATACATGATCTTTTTTTCATTGTAGTCATGTCCAAATGTAGTAAGACCGGCTCATTGAGTTGCGTGCACTTAAAACCTTCCTAGACTATCAAGATTGTGAAATGGAGCCAAACAAGCTGTTTTTTTATTATGCTGTAATTATGCCTTTTCTGCGGTGCTAACCAACGTCTAATTGTTTTCATTTTCATGTACCCCAAGTGATTATATTATGGCACCTTAACTAGATGGCATAATGGCGTTGTGGAACAAGACTTGCTTTAGAATTTCCCGAGTCTAGGCTAAGTTCATCAAACCTTTTGAGTTTACAAATTTGAACAGCACCAAAACCTACAATAAGTTGTAGGGCGTTAATACAAAGTGTGAAGAAATCTTGATGTATGTTCTCCTTTGCAAAGACTTGCTCGTACACGTGGTCTTCTGCATCAAAAGTTCCCTGTTTGAGTTCTTTCCTTGCCCTAAAAGCCTTCCAGTCCACTTCTATGAGACACATTTACGAGAATTTTTCAAACACCTTGAAGTAATTTTTTTTTTTTTTTTGCTTCTATTAATCGTTGTGATAAAATGAATAAGTATGTCTTAAACAGGAGTTTCTCTGAGCTTATAAGAAAAGAAACGCTGTTTATTTACAAAGTACAGCGTATCCAAACTTGGGCCGTTTTTACTCAGCGTAAACTAATCGTATTGTTTCTTTTCATATCAATTTAAATGATAAACAATGCTAGCATAATATGAAGCAATAGAAACTACATTTTCTAGAGAAAAAAAAAAATCTTAAACAGCGAATAAGTGAATAGAAATGAGAGTTCACAGTCTGAAAATCATCTTTAATGTCTGATGCTGTTTTGAACGTCTGGATGCGACTTCAGACCAGGTAAATATGTATACCTGATGTTGAACAATGATAATAAGCAATATATTAATCTTATTATTCTGAAACCAAAAAATGTTTCTGTTGGGTTTGTCAAGCCTAAGAAAGCTTAAAATCAAAACCTGGGCTCACAAAAGTGAAAATTTATGCTACTGACTTTGGGCTAACCCACTAGCGTTTTACATAGTACTTGCAAGCTCTCCATTTTCACCAGTCATTTCATTGTACTCTAAGAGACGATGTAGTGTTGATGATCCACATATCGACCTACACAAAATTAAATGGCAGTATTCCATGTGAACATTCCCAGGGTCTACAATGTCTTTTGTATATACTTAGCCAGATTATTGTTCAAACTCAAATTTACAAGGCGCATAATATGGTTTGTTTGTAATGAGATATTATCGTTAACAGTTGGCTAAGCATGCACAGATCTCTCATATATATTCAAGGCGGCAGCGGCTTAATATTACAATATAAAAGCGACCATGGGTCTCATTTTAAAAAGATGAAGAATTCTAGCTGGTGCATTTAATAGATTTCCCATGAGTTTGTTCCCACAGATTCTACCAACGCATTAAGTGATTGCTTGGCGTTTGTTGTGAAATGTGGAAGGAAAAAAGTGGAAAATTCTTGCTCCAAGGCGTTTCCGTTTTTGCTCCATATAAAAGCTTTTTATAAATGCTTTTGGTTTCTTTTTTCTTTCTAATTTGTCCCAAAACTGTTTCAACTCTAATGTTCTCGTTGGAAACAAGCTGCGTTTTTTTTTTTTTTTTTCCTTCTATTGTTCCAGCGGATGCAAAGTAGATTCAGATTTCGCGTGTGCAATCTAATAGAGCTAAACGGTACACCTTTAAACACGACTACATGGCTCTCACCGTATTCTGATGGCGAAATTCACATTTTAGAAACCCCCTATTTTTTCAGTTTCTATGGTCTTTGTATAACTATTTAGGGGCTCGCATCTTTTTTTCATGTGCGATGTCAATCATTTTATGCGAGTTTGCAAACTAAATCGTGGTTGGTAATCACAATAACGTTTAAACAAATTAGCAGCATAATGCCTATAAACAACCAAAATAACATCAATAAATGTTGATGTGCCAGATTAGAGTCACGCACATTTCATTTTGTGTACATCAATGTCTACAACCTATAGTGCATAGTACATAAGCAGCTCATCTACGATATACGAACATTCCCGCAACGATGAAAAAAAAAAAAAAAAGTAAATAAATAAAAATAAAATAAAATAAAAGCAACCACTACGATTAGGGACAATAATCTGGGCGGACTTGAGAGGATTTAGTTCTTGCCGATGTTGACTCTCAGAACAGCGAGATTCGAATTTTTTGAACTCTATGTTCACTAGAAATGGTCCAGGCTTTGCATTGGCGCCAAAAGCATCGTACTTTGTTTAAACCAGACTATTCCTAATTAAAGTTCTGCAAGACTTCTACGGAACTCAGGAGTAAAGAGTTAATATCTAATTCATAAAGCCTAGACCCATGTTTTTCAATAGAATATTCCTAGTTGTATTGAAGTGTTTATCAGATTTTTGACTGCAATGTGATCGTTTGAACACCTTTTTGCCTCTAAAATTGAGGCGGAGAAACACGATTTCACTGCAAGTTTGGCTAGTGTACTCTTTACGATAATCAATAACTCGGAAGTTTGGATACTCTCTGATCTTGTTCATTAATCATTTATAGAATCTGTAGTTACCCCAACTGAGCATAATGGTTACCTTTTTGTAGAATTCAGCAATCAGATTTCGAGTTTGATGTTGAATCCTTGCTCTTGCTTCTTTTCCACCTGTATGTCTGCTTATGTTTGATCTCCGGTTGAGACCATTTACTATGCAACTTATCAGTAGAACGACAGAATCTATGGACTCCTGTCACTCTAACGCAACCTTCTGAAAGCTACTCACTATATAATATTTGATGAACAGGGAATGTGTCTAAGATATTCTATTTGTGTGACTTTTATTAAGAATCTTTACAATGAAAAGATTGGTACATAATATGAGACAGTTTATAACCGGAGTTTTGTCTATTCAAATCATTATATGGGAAAAGTTTCCCACGACATAAAAACTCACAAATAATAGAGCCAATGCAAGCACCATACAATTTGAGAACCATAAAAATCTTGTAAATGGGGCCTAGCAACATATACAATGTTTGACAGATTTCGGGGCGTTTTTCTACGTGGCTAACTATTATGACAAATTGATGCGGACTTTGGCCCGTTTGTAGATTTATGGGTATGACAACATTGACAACTTCAAGTAAAGAATAGTATATATAGTACAATGGTACATTACAATTGTAATAGCAAAGATACTGGTAATAATAGACTAATCATGACTTGATTATATTATGAAGGGTTGATAGATTATCCTCTTAACTCATTTTACACATACAAGCTATCTACGAAAATGGAAACTTAATCATATTTTGTCGTTTCACAAATTAATACTAACGCGAATAAATTACACGAAAATTTGGTGACAATACCTTGCCCGTTATTTCTTCG
Organism: Geotrichum candidum; assembly: GCA_013365045.1. Classification (NCBI taxonomy): domain Eukaryota; kingdom Fungi; phylum Ascomycota; class Dipodascomycetes; order Dipodascales; family Dipodascaceae; genus Geotrichum; species Geotrichum candidum. The sequence continues at coordinate 205,011 of QQZM01000020.1, read as the reverse complement.
CAAATCTTTGTTGCTTGATGAGTTCAAAAAAAAAAAAAAAAAAAAAAAAAACACCCATTGTTTCTCTGTCGCTACAGTTCTAGATGCAACCTGGACAGTATAAAAGTATCAGACTGTGGCTTTTAATTTAGAAAAAAGAAGTTTAATTGGATATGAAGATATATACCAACTAATAAGAAGACTACCAAGAACCACTAGCACACGTTATCAAGTATCATAAGTTGGCTGTACACAGAAGGTCTAGTTAAAGGGTTCTTAATCATATGATTTATGGATATGGTTAGAAAAATCTCCAGAAGTACGTCATGAATATTATTTAACAAATGGGCCAGGGAGACACGCTTAACTAGCTTGGGCGGTTAAGTTCCTCGCCTACCGATAATAGGAAATAGAAAGTAAGAAATAGACGTTTAAACAAATTACTTGATAGAGTCAAGTCTTGTTTCAAGGGTTAGGTGATATTGATCTTCCTGACTTGCTAGATGAAATATAAGATAGATGAAACGTACGCTAATACCTCTATGATGGCTCTGCAGTTAACCGGGAATATAATATACCATGTTAAGGTAGAATAAATAGATAACCAGTTGATTATCATTGCACCAAATAGTTACAAACAAAATTATAAAACAAAATGACATATAAAGAAGACATGAATCGCAAAGCATGTCTCTACAATGTAGCGGTACCAGCGCGTGTTATAAGTTCCGAGGTTCGATGGTGCTGAATTGTCCATTAATAGTTTCATTTTGTAAGGGAAATCGGTGATACATAGCACCCAGTAGATCGATACCAGAGATTAATTCTCAGTAAAACGTTAACAAGCTGCCCTAATCAAGCGAAATATCAGCAAAGAAATTGCGGTAATAAATTTAAGAGCCTAGCTACCGCTCCAAGGCCCTTCTTGGTATCAAAAATCTTTGGATAATGCCCCCGAAAAACTCTTTCTCTGTAATTCTCGCTCTACAGGATACAAAGGATGCTGGTTTAGAAAGTGCTCAAATGTTTCTAGTTGGCCAAACTAGCAATAATGATTTTGCTCATTGATGCATCTCATTTGGAAATACTTGCCCAGAACTCAATGGCCCATGCAAAGCTGAATGCAAAACAACTTGCAAAGTGCCTTTCAGCTTTTTGCAAATTTTTGTGCAATCTTTTATCGCGATAATACTTTGGCTGCATCCATGGTGAATGCTTGCTCCAATACTTGTCATCATCAATTCCATTAATTTTGCTTGACTCCGGCACAAAGCCTTTCAAGGTCGCCCTCTTCTGGCCTGCTGCGGTTGGAAAGTTTTCACACAGTATCCCCCCGACTCACAGCTTAAATAGCTTGGATGACAGGTCGGTCAGGGATTTCAGCATCACGCTGCATTTCCATAACTAACGCAGATCTGAATGCTGCTAAAATATTGCGTAAAGCAATGTTTTGGACTTTCTGAATCTCATCCTTCCACTAACTAGTCGATTTGTGGTACCAAACTGGACAGTTAAAGTAGGATCCTAATTGTATTGAAGAGTGAGAAATGGTATGTCATTGGTTGTAAAGAATCAGCAAACTAAGATCAAGAAATATATTAAGAGCCAATGGTAGCTGGGCTTATGAGCCCAGTTCCGTTACAGACTGCGTGTACCGAACCCTTCATTGCTTCTGTTTCACCTTAACATCCGGTAGATAATGATTCTGGAAAACCTTATAGCATGTGCGATTGGACAGCATCTTTTTGTTTCACACTCAAGTCTTATTTATAGAGTAATTGCAATTTTCCGGTTTCACTGTACCATTGTAGACAGTGGGCAGTATTATAAAATTATATCATGGCTATTATGGGTGGACATTCAATCTGGCCTAGCATGAAATTAGATCCGATAAAGACATTGGAGAATTATGATTAACCCATTAAATACCTGCATTCCGCTCGCTAGCCGCCTGACTCAATCAAAATTGACCGCCTGCATTCGAAACCAATCTCAAGTACAGAAACTCATAGTGGGAATTCTATCGTTTATTATCCACCCAAAAAATAAAATCAAATGGAAATTGGTCTTGAAAATATGTCAGGGGGTGTTCCATCTCGCTTGTCTGTGTTTTTAGTTTGCACCACAAAGTCACGGCCATTGAAAAGGACAAAAAAACTAAAACTGAGGAAATTAATTCAAACTACCATGTCTTTAATTAACAGAAACAAATAGCTATCAAAAAAATTTGTAATTATTTAGATAGGAAGAATAATTGACGTAAGGACAATAAATTGATTATCTATCCGTCTAGATAAGAATCTCAGAGGTTGGTGCATAAAAGTTTACCAACAAGACGTGCTTTAGCAAAGTGAAGGAAGAACTGCGGCTGCAGTTTTCAAGACTTGATTTTTGGCACAACAATTGATAGTTTAAAGCGACGTGTATTTATCTGAGACCTCTACGATGGAGTCAGGTGTTGCTATATTAATCTTGGCCAGGATATGAAAATATTTCCTAAAGGTGGATGCAATTACGGAGATCGAAGTTTAGAGTTATAGCAGGGTATATATAATATTTCTGATGTTCAAGTCCCAATCTAGTTGAGCTATTTAGCGGTGTAGTCCTCAAATCTATTCGTCAAGATTATAATATCTACGAACCGATCGGTGGTTGCCGCCTCCCGATAGAATTGTACAATATCCAAATCATGGAACTTTTTTTTGGTGTGCTCTGGTCTGTAGGTCCATGCAAATCAGGAATGTAGAAACACTGGTTACTATATGTTAGACATGCCTTTCATTTAGCCAAGCAATATGGGGTGCTAATTTTGGTTCTAGAATGGAAAGGGGTCAAAGATTATAAATAGCACAAGAAAAAAGTTTTCAGACGTTCAAAACAACAACAACAACAACAAACTTGATATGCCCTCAAAGCTTGAATGACCTTTGAATTTAAGCTAAACAGTTATAGTGGCGTTCATCCATGAAGCAACCTAATTTTATTCCACAACTATTGGAACGATTTACATATGCAGATTTACGGTTATCAGCACAAGACGTAAAATCTAGAAGTCCTTGTATCTACATTATCGATCTAGCTTATTGAGTAAAAGTCTCGCATTCATTTACATATCTTTTGATCACAACTTTTCATTAAATTCGTTATTTCTTTGAGTGCAAACTGTAGAAAAAAAGAATAAATCGAGCAGGTTAGGTAAACAGGATCTGGGACCTGGCGCGACGGGTGCCAAGTCGGGAGAAGTGATTTGCTAATATAAAACTTTTAACTATAGACATGTCAGTCTATACCGGGTACTGTTATATATTCTTAGACGATAGTTGCAAGTACTTAGTTCATTAGGTGATATATATCTGCTACGTATTTAGCCTTCAAATGTGATGATTCCAGATATAAAAATTGCACCTGTGTGGTGAAACATTATTTCCTCTTGTCAATTTGCTGTTGCGTCAGGTGTGCGAAGGTATTTATCCTGTCAAACCTTTTAATGACCATGACAAAAAGTCTACTTGCCCTTTTTTTAAACTAACAATTACAGGTCTGGCTACGGTAAACCCTCCACTGTTACAAGTAATCGTTGTATCTGTAAAGCTTGTTGGTCGACTCGGTCGTTATAAAGAGTTCTGGCATGGGATGGTACTTGAAACTGCTACCGTTACTTTTTTTCTTTCTCCCAAATCATGATTATGTGAACCCCCAAAATCCCAGCGACTGACAGCTGAAACCATGAGCTCAGCAACGTGAATACTTCTGATGGAGAAAAAGCATTTTGCGTTTTAGCCAGAACCATCACGCACTGAGGTTATTTAAATGAAGATGAGAATATGAAGGTCGTAATCATCTCATTATTGGTTATTATATATTTTAACTCTAAGTTAAAAGGACCAAGAACTTTTAAGATTTCTGACCCAGGCACTTGAAATTAAGTTTGTGCCAGATTAGGACTAGACAGAAAATCTATATTCAGACGGAAACAAGAGTATCTTATTAAACAAACTCTGAATGACTGAGCCTATATGATTTATTTTTATTCTTTTTTTTTATTTTTATTTTTTATTTATTTTGTCAACTTGAAACATATTAATGGGTACAATGATTTTAAATGAGCCTAACGTTTCCTGCTGTTGAAAAATAAAACGACAGCGAATCAATAACCAGAGATTTCATTTTGACAGGGGCTACTATTACGCAAGCCATAGTCCAATCGGGATTGAACTGGGCTATACTGAGAGTATTTTTGGGTGCAGATGTTTTGGTACCCCGAACTCTGAATCAGCATGTGCAGCGCGCATATACTCTTCGTTCAAAACAAGCTCAAAGCTATTACAGTCCTTGTCTTCTAAAGCTAATTAATGCTGCTCTTATTGGTATTTCCTTTCAATTTCCAATCTTTTTCACGGGCCGCTAAAGTGTTCAACATGTGTTGATGAGAAGTTTGGTGACGGTTGTGTTAGCTTGTTCTATCTATGGAAATATCAGGGGCTTCAGACGAACCCGTCTGACTTATCAACAAAGCAAGAGTTTTGTGAGTAAGTTTGACGGAGTTACAGCTACCCTGTCTTCTCCCGGTGCTTTTAATTCTATAGAATACGCAATGAATTTAAAGGTTCAGACTATGATTCCCTATTGAAAAAAAATTTTTTTTTTCTGTATCATCTAATACTGTTGTTATATGTTGATAAATAAGAGAACGAGATTCAACATCACCAAGTGTTTCTGGTAGAATTAATCCTTCATTAAATTACTTTTTTTTTTCCAGCTTAGCTCACCTGGTAGTCGTAATTCTGCGATTTGCTGCTGAAGGTGGCGGAGCCGACTGTTTGTCGATGTGGTAGGCGTTCCATCAGTCGGCCTTTGTACAGGTACCTCTACATATACATATCATTCACTTGTGCAGTTCTTTTGCAACTTTCCGTCGGCTGGTAACATGAGAAGGGACAGCAACGAGAGCAGCTTAAAACGGTATCGGCCCTTACATTTTGGCAAACTGTGCGACCTACAGCGACAATGCAGTTGCCTCCAGCTGCTCGCTACATACATAATAACATCAGATACTCATACATTGGATGCTCCAAAATTGACTAAAAAATAATTGATAAAAAGAAAAGACTAAATTTTTTCAAGGTTTTTTTTTTTTTTTCCTTTTTTTCATATATATTTTACTATTATTGTTAAAATCTTTTTATTCCCATTGATCTCTCTGATTATCTCTTTTTTATTTAATTTTTTTTTCTTTTTTTTCTTCATCCTTCTTTCTTTCATTCTCTCACTCCCTCTCTCTCTTTTTTTCTTGACCTCCTTTAACCTGTCCGACCATACCCCCCGTTCATGTCCCAACAACAATAATGCCGACCCTTCTTTCAAGTGAGTTTTTTTCCTTCTGCTTAGTAGGCTCTATGGTAATACACTATTATGAGTCTTGGAACCTTCCTCCTTTGTTGTAGTATGCTGGACCCTTTTGTTTTCTTGTCTAACCGGTGATTTTTTCAAGTTGGCTGCTCCGCAACATCAGCATACCTCTGCTGGCGACTACAAGTCTCACATTCGTTCGACGTTTCAATTGCTTGGGACAAGATCAACCATCATTCGTTTGCTGTTAAATCAACTACCTACGGAGACTCGACTTTTATTCCACAGACCACGGTGCAAACTCTTGATCCGCCGCCTCCCGTTGCGGCCCCACTAGATGTGCTATTAATTTCACCCTCATCACTCAAGCACCTTTCCAGTATGTACCAGGCAACGCAAACCCTTGTTACTCCGAATCATACCATTATTCTTATCGAGTCGACCTATAATATTGGTCTGCACACTCTTATTGAAGCCCAGTTCCCAAACAATCCGGTCTGTTCTATCAGCACCCAGACAAAGGTGCGATTGCTGCCCGAGATCACTAATCCAAACAACTACCACAACAATGATCCACTACCACTGCTTCTCCACTCTGGCCATGCGTCGAAAACCTGGCTATCGATGCCAAATACCACGGCCTCAATGTCGGCGTTTAGCGGATTGATCCATTCGCTGCAAAATGCTGGGATCGAAGCCTCAGCCTCGTCAACTTTTGACCAGCTTCAGTGGAACCAAGTCATCCCCATACTAGCTTTCCAGCCACTGTCGATTATGCTCGAGGCGTGCACACCAGCTGCGCTACTGGCGAACGTGCTCTCCAAACCGCTATATACGGGCATCATCTCAGAACTCATGGCCATCGCAGCTAAACACACAAGCTTTCCTTACGACGAGGACTATCTTCGAGAGATTATCAGTGAATTTAAGCTTTCAGCCACGCCAGGCTCAGGATTTGCGGCTGGAATAGCCAACGCTGGACTCACTCCATCGCCTACCGCTTCAACAGTTTCGTCGACAACTTCAAATAACGCTGATCAGAACCCATTTAGTCCAACCTATCTCGACGCACCTGTCCTTTTCTATGAGTATTTTCACGGACTGCCAATTGCAGTGGATTTGCTACTTTTACAGCCCATTCTCATGGCCAGTGACTTTGGAATCAAAACTCCTTACCTTGAGACCATATTTGCATATCTTACGCAGATGATGGGTTTAAACAGCGATAAAAGCGAGTCGATATTTATTCAGAGAAAAGGTATTGTGCCTACTAAAAAGGGCTTATCTGCTGGTTTGTCGAGTAGCGATGCCAGTGCGCGTGAGCGCAGTCTGGACGAACGCGAGCACCAGCTACAGATGAGAGAAAAGCAGCTGGATCAGCGTGAACAAAAGCTTAGTAATTGGGCGAGTACACTTCAGCGTATGCAAAACCAACCGCAGCAGCAGCAACAGCCGCAGCCAGGCAAACCGGGCGGGTACCGGCCAATGTCGGCCATGCCGTTTATGGGTAACCGTAACGGGCAACCCCAGGGACAGCAGCAGCGCCCAGATCCAAACATGACAATCGATATGATGCAAATGACAAACCGTCGCAACCGGCGCCTCAACAGCACGCAGATGTTACGAACCTCGGCATCAACAGCGTCACTAACGAGCTTGGCAGATTCACAGCAGTACCACGCCAACAATGGTGGTAATGGCATGGGCAGTAGCTTGAGCATGGCGAATGGCGGCACAACCAGCGTGGCTAGCATTTACCGATCAAGCTCACGCATGGGCGTTGGGCGTGAACCTATAAGCTCGTCAGACATTGATTCCTACTCCAGCATAACGGCGGACCGATATGGTGTAGTTGACTCACGGCAGCTTTCGCGCTCGCGCAGCGTTATGCAGATGGCGATCCCCGAAACCGGCCCCATTACCGGCTCTATTACCAGCCCCAACATGGGCGCCAGCAGCACCAGTTTTATGATTGGCAACAATAACAGCGGCGGCGTCAGCAGCAGCAGCGGCGGCAGCCGTAATAGTAGCAACAACAATATGCCGGCGCTGGGTAGTCCAAACTTGAACTACCACCCGACGGGTGAGAGCAACCCAGCTCTGAACAATGGCTACACCCGCGGCAACAACACTGGCGGTGTATCTGGTCCCGGCGAGGACCCAAACAGCTATGCCGAGGAGACCAATGCCAACCCTTACACGCAGTTTGCTGTTAACCCCTACTCGGCCTCTGGGCCCACGGCATCGGCGGCGGAGCTTTAATTTTATATATATTTTTTTAAATTATACGGTTTTTTTCTTTTTTTTTTTTTTCCTTTCATTCAATTTAGGTTATTATTATTATTATTATTATTATTATTATTATTATTATTATTATTATTATTATTATTATTATTATTATTATTATTGTTATTATTATTATTATTATTATTATTATTATTATTATTATTATTATTATTATTATTATTATTATTATTATTATTATTACCATCATCCGTGAAAACAGTGGGTTACGTTCTCAAGGGGTGTTCTTTGCACCCTGCACCGCAAGATCTCTTGAGAAAAGCCTCCCTGGAGCTTGATCCCAGGATTCTTCTTGGTACCAAGCAGAGCCCTTGGAATGGTAGAATTTTTTTTTAGATTCGCTACTGCAGCTTCTTTCCTGGTGGTTCCCTGGTACCGCTACATTGCCAGTCGCATAGAGGCAAATGGGTTTTCTTAAATCCATGTCTTCTTTGCATGCCACTTTGTTTTATATTGTTTTTTTTTTTGAACCTAGTTGATCTAAGGGTAATAAACTGATTATCCATCTATTATTATAATGTGCCTATCGGCCGCAGGGTGTACAATTACTCGCTTGCAGTACCTATGGTATATCCAATCTCATGTTTTATTTAACTTTTTTTTAATAGTATAATTACATTTGTAAAGTTGGGAAATTATAAAATTTAAGGGCACAATAATGCAAATTTTTAAAAAAAAAAATTGGTTCGTATTGTTAATAATAATTAAAGTATGGGGGTGTGTATGTATATGCGTGGGTGTATGGGTGATGAACCCTGGGAAATAGTTACTACAATCTATATAGGGGGTGCATTTGGCAGCAGGATGTCTGGCTCTCGCCCACCTATATAAATAGTGGATACAAAGGTTGGTTTTTTTTTTTTAAAAAAAAAAAGGCAGATTCGGTCGGAAATGTGCTTTGCCTTTGCCAGTCAGTGAGAAACTGAAGAGAGCTTGGTACCACCAATTAGTGGACTCCATAATACCTGAGGTTTGTAGCTTTACCCGTGCTACCATTGCTTGCACAAGAAAAACCTTCGTTTAACACACTGGTGGTGATTGTGAAAACGGGTTGATAGTAATGCCTTTGTTTTTGTTTGCGGTGGCCGAGGTTGGAAGCAGTCTCTATGGCGAAATTCTAGATTCGGTCTTGACGCCATTATGGCTCCGCGTGTCGACAAAACCATAATCAAAGGAACATCCAAAAAAAAAACCTCATCTGGATTCATTTTAATAACTGGCAAAGCCCATTGGTGACTAACCACGATAAAAATCCATAGCACGGTTCACGGCGGCCGGGTGCTTCCGCTTCTTTGCACGTCCGCTCAGCTGGGCTGCGATATGACCGCTAACGTTGCCCGAGACGCTATTACCGCGGTTGCGCTTCTTGAACTCGCCGTCGGTGGATTTGAGTGAAAGTGGGCGTACAACGCCATGAAGCTTGAGAAAAAGACCGCACGCATTGCAGAGGGGCGTGCCGGTTTGCGACCGTCGCCAGAGCGGGGTCTTGGTTGTTTTGCAGTTGGTACAAATGTTTTGGGGTTTTCCAGCGGCAGAATTGGGGGATGTAGAGGGATTTTTATTGCTGCTTATGTTTCTTGGGGTAGTGGGAGATATAACTGGCGTTGGGATGGCAACAGGGGTCGAGGCAGCCGCAGTGGGAGGTGGGGAAGAATAATATTCGTCATCGCCACCGCTACTTGCGGGAGAACCAACACTCTCCTCGTAATCGTCCTCGTGATTTGACGCCGGCGAGGAATAAAAAGAAGGGGGCGAATAAACCTCCTCAGCGCTGCTATTGTTGCCACTACTCACATCACTGGAAATGCCTGGAAAGTAGTCGTATTGGTCTTGGTAGAACTCCTGCTTAGTGAGCCAGTCGTCAGTGCCTACAGTCAGGCTAAACTGGAAGTCATGGAACTGATCATCGCTCGGTAGCGACGAGCTAAAGAAAATATTTGGGTCAACGCACTACAATGGATGTTAGTCTTAGAGGTTTCCGTAATCACAGTGAACTTGGATGAACGTACAAGGACTTGGTCGGTTATTCTAGTGTTGTACATTGTAAATAATAGTGGAGAAGTGGGGTGTGATCGGTGTTCGAGAGGAGAAAGGATAAATCCTAGACAGTAAAGGGAGAAGTAGAAGGAGAGAAGAGAAAGAGAAGAGAAAGATGAAAGTAAAAAGGAGAAGAAAAGAATGAGTGAGTCAAGAGAGAGCGTCTTCTTGATTTAAATAAAAAAATCTTTAGAGACATATTGTTAATTTTTTTATTTTTTTGTATTTTTTTGATTTTATTTTTTTATTTTATTTTTTTTTTAAAAATTTTTTAGAGATAAGCAAAAACTAAACCCCCGATAAGACAACACAAAAATCAAACACGAGATAAAATGTTCAAAAACAGATAAAATTCACTCCAAAAAAAATAAATAAAAATACTAGAACAGGGCTTATTGCTATTGACGCTATATAGTAACGGTTTGGTATGTACCCAGCTAGTGTCAGCTAACATGTCGATCCTTTATCAGCCATTTGGAACCGTTCACTCTTCTCATTTACCAAATTAATGATAGGTTTCAGATAACCCATGATTCCATGATTAAACATGTATATATATCTGGCCATTTAAGACCCCTAAATTTTTTTTTATATACTTTTTATTTTATTTGGTAATTCCTGATTAAAATTGATTAATGTTTTCCCAATATGAGAAATGATTACAATAATTAAAAAAAAAAAATTTTTGTTGAATTCCTCTCGTTGGTTGATTTCAGGTTCTTATCAAGTACCCCAACCCTGAATAACACCGTCGGTTGTTTTGGTTTTTTTTTTTTGACACTGACAACCTTCAAAAACGATGCCGTTGACTTGTCACCCCTTTGTTACCCTGTTGCCGTTATTCGGTATGCAAAAAGAGCAGGAAACGATAGATGTCGATTTCTATTATTTTTATTCCATTATTATTTCATTTGTTTATTGAAAAAAAGAAACCAAAAAAAAAAACACTTGAGATCAACAGTCATAAGATTGAGTAATTGTTTAACCGCCTACTTTAGTTAAGATTAAAGGCCTCGAAAATTTAGTCCTGAACGGCTCGTGTTCATCGTAAAAAGCTCAAGATTCGGAAAAAAAAAAAAAAAGCTAAAACATGACCACTATATTGTGCACTAAAATCCTGGCAAACTAACTCATTTGTTGAGTAAATTTTTGCTTCTAATCTAGATGACGAACAGGCCTATAATAAACCAGGAGGATTTTGAAAAATTCTGGGGTTGGTGGAGCAAGCGTGGGTGAGACCAATGCAAAGGGAAAAAAAAACGCAATTAAAAATGGAGATTGGTTCTTGAGTTGGAATGGTAGCTCCTTGGACTGAAGCTTGTCTAAATGTACCGAACAATATGGGCTATACCATCACCTACTTCCTCTTTATTCTTAGCACCGAGCCTCATACCAGAGCGAGATCCGAGTTGTTCATCGTCTCCCTCGTATCGCCCCGTGTTAACCTCTATACTGCTCTACTTGTATTGTGGTCAAAGAGTAAAGAGATTTCTACTCAGTTACCATGATTATAATGTATGAGTATGTGACTTCGGCTACCTGCATTAAACAAACAAAAAACTATTTGAAGTAGGTGCAGGTTTATTTTCTCTTTGTGCCATTGTTTGGCATGTGTGTATTGATATTTTCATTTGTGCATTTTTTTTTTGGCACAGAGTTATTGTGATCTCCAAACTCATGGTTTATAGAGACAGTTTATAGCGCTTTTGTGAAATAAGTAAAATATAAAGCTTGGTTCATGAGTAATATCAACTATTAAATCACACCACTAAATTGGTCACCTTGCAAATGACATTAAACAGTATCTCATCAAGACCAGATTTTAGAATAATGCTACGCATCTTTCTTTTTCTTTTTTTTTTTTTTTGCAAACCTGGTATTTTAATCTGTTCGTTGGTTTTCTTTTTTTTTGTTCTAGATTTAGTGGTGATGTTTATTCCTACTGACTGAGTCTCGCCATCTTTGGTCAGGACAGTGCAATGCTCCTGTTGCTATGACCAGTTACCAGTTGCACTGAAAAGATGTCAGAAATCCCCATGTTTTTAATGGGGCTGCAATTGATGCCTTTTGAAAAAGGTCTATGTTGAAGCTAAGATGATAGCCTTGCCAGGTTCTCTATTTCTGTCTTTGGTGTCCAACCCTGGTCAGTATCGCAGATGCTTACATTAATTAATGTCACACAAACAATACACTTGGTTTAATATTCTCTTCTTGGGTGACTTTAAAAAAAAAAGAATTAAATCCTGTTTATTTTGTTTTTACCATGGATAACCCGCTTATTTTCATTACGATCATTCGTTTTGTCACACTCTTTTTTATTTCAAAATAACTATAGAGTACATTACTCGTTCCAAAATTAGACAGTTACCAGGTATGCACTTGGTTATTACATTGTTGGCGTGACGAATAATCTGGTCCATCAGACCCCCCAGGAGAAAAACTGTTGTATTCTAGAATCGAGGTGTCTAGACCATTTGTAGATTTCTCCAGTAATGTGGCTAACAAAAAAGAAAAGCTACCATGCCCGGTTATCCTCAGGTCACCAAAAAGAATTATTCAGAAGATCCAGAGTAGAGAGAAAGAAGAAAACAGAATCATATGGTCTAGCTTTCCAATTCTACAAGAGTATGATAAATTAAATGTCAGGCTACAACAGTCCTCCCCCATGGGGGGACCTGCTTGTCGGGTTACCTTTTCTGATTACATGTTGCGAGTGGTGAGATGAAATTGCACTCCCCTAGGGCTGCATTTGATGAAAATGTAATGTAGTAAACATGGGGAAGAACCAGGGGGGAAACCATGGCTTGCGCAACTTTCCCAGAAGCGTACTCTTTTAGCATGCCGCAGGCATACACTCTAGCATGAAGGAAGGGAGAAGAACACTAATCAAATGAAAATAAAGTGCAAAAAAAGGCTTTTTTTCACTATCAAGTCGGGCTACTCGGGTTCATTGATTAATGGACAATCAAAACTCCTGGATAGCTACAATGGACTACCAATGCCTAGGATAACCAGGCACTTGAGTAAAGCCAAAAACCAAAGTGTGGAGAAAAACAAACCAACCGGAAAAAAAAAAAAAGGAAGCGCCGGTCTAATAAGTTGAATGGTTTCCCGTTTCTTGAAACTTCCGCAAAAACAGTTTATCCGGAATTGTCCAAACCAAATTCTTTTTTTTTTTTTTTTTTGTTTTTGGAGGTTTATAATCATCTTTTCAATGATGTCATACCAGCCTCCCCCTTCTTCGAAAAGTAAGAACATCTACAAAAAAGGGAAGAAGAAAACGGAAAACAGAGCAAAAAGAAGGGAAAAGAGGAGGTCATTTTGTGTGCATGCATGACGTATTGCCATTAATGTCACCCAATTATCGAAAAAAAAAAAAAAAGTTTTTTTTTGAATAAATGATTAAAAATGATTAACTTGTGAAAGAGAAATATAAAAAGGGAAATAGAGAGGAGAAGGGCCGGGTCCGGCCTCCTTGTTTGTTGCAAATTGACTACAGTTGTAATTGAGTATTTACGAACTACTCAACATTGGCTTCACCGCCCGTGATCATTAAGAACTTGATAAATCATTGCTAGAACACAGAAACATATACAAAGTCAGAGTAAAAGTCTTTAAAGATTTTTCCTTTTATAAAAGTATACATATATATGCACATATATATCAGAGCTGTCGTAACGTCATTTACATTCGTAAAAATTGTCTCTTTCTCCCCCAGGTTCACAATATCCCGAGTCCAAAAGCCGGAAGTGGCCAGCCAATCGGGGAGTCTTTTTTTTTTATCCCATGAGAGCACAAAGTGCTGCGCCAATGCCGCTACCGTCTTTTGCATTGCCAATATGAATTTTAGCGTTACCTTCAACCCCAATCTTGGTAATACTACTCAGCGCCTCATGCATCATGGGTCGGAAATTAGGGTAAAATTCAACAACACTACCATCGGCACCAATATCAATGATATCAAACTTGCGCATCGCATGGGTGTGCAGAATCAAGCCTGCGCATGGGATAGAACTAAGATGGGCTGAGCGCCGGCCAATGGCCTTTGATAAGAGTTGCACGGCCTGGCGCTCTTCCAGTGTAGTGGCATGCAGACCAAGGTGTTTTTCCAGCACTTCGGCTGTCTTGATGAGATCGGTCGAACCGTCGCCATCAATGAGTGATGGGACAGACGTGTCAAGTGACCACGGGGTAAAGAGGGCGTCTAGGTTAAAAGAATCCTTCTCAGCTACAAAAATATCACCAGCCTCAAACAGCTCCACAAGACATAGACGCAAAAGCTCGCCCAAAAACATGCCACTGACCCGCTTCTCAAACATGTGGTAGTTGGGATTGGGCGAGTTAAGATTGACTTGAATATCATATCTAGTGTTGGGCAAAACTTTCAGGTCATTGTCAAAGCTTCCCCACTCAGTATTGACCAGCATGATCTTGGAAGTTGCCGTTTCCAGATATTTAGGGTGGGTGGCGGTAAACTTGGGGATGTGGGACACCTTTTCACTGTAGGCACCATTGGTACCAGTACCAAAGATGCAGCCAATCAATGTTTGGCCACCAGTAGGCTTAGTGTATGCACGCGACATGAGAGTGCCAACCGTATCATTGACTAGAGCCGCAATGTGCACAGGCAGTCTGCGCTCATCTATCTCGTCTTGAACCAGCACAACAACATCTTTGCCAACCATGTCCTTAATATCGTAGCCCTTGGTCCATCGGATAAGAGTGCCCCTGTTGATTGCAGTTTGATTCACGGGGAATGAGAAAGTGAAGCCTAGCTTAAACTCCTTCGTCACTGTGCCGTCTTGCTTGCGAGCGTGCTCGAGTTTGTCACAATGGTGTTTCCGCAAAAATTTCTCAATGCGATCAACCAAGTGGCTAATAAACACCTTGCTCGTCGATTTCATGAGGGAATCCGGAATAGCTTCCTTCTCCTGGAGGATGCTAAAAGTCGAGTCACCGTTTAGAGTGATGGAACATACGCGAAAGTTGGTGCCGCCAAGGTCAATTGCAAGAAACGTGCCTTTTTCCTTTCCCGAGGGAACACTGGTCACGAAGGCAGGGATCATAGGCAGGCCACGGTCTGTTGGCTTTTCAAGTCCAGTCTTGGCCTGTTCTACAAACCAGTCGACAGCCTCATCAAGAAACCCTTCGGGGAGCGCAAACTCGTTTGCAATGTTTTGAGCTTTCTCGATAATGCTTGCCATGATAATAGTGTGTATTTATAATTGGGAATGCTGAATGGAAATAGTGTAATAGTGGGGTTAAGCGTCTGGATGAATTAAAGATTGAATTTCTATAAATTTAAAAGTTGGGGAAATGAACGAACTTATATAGTACCGCCGCAAGACAAAGCCTTTTTTTATTTGCTTCATTTTTACTTGATTTTTTCAAGGCTACACCTGTTGCGTTTTCTTTGTGTCCTAATTGTTATTTGCTTCTAGACAGTAAAACCTTTTTTTTTTTTTTTTTTGGCCAGAACTTACCAATAATGTTGTCATTATTTTTTTAACTTTGGTGGCCTGTCGCTCTAGAATCCCCCGTCAACGCTTTTCAATAAAACACCCCTCCGTGAGAAGCATGGCAAAAAAAGATCTTTCAAAAGAAATGATATGCATTTACCATAGGAAGCCAACTGTGAACTGTTTAGCACGTCACTAGACGTTTGGAAGAAGAAAAATTATCTCCTCAGAGCTATGCACTCCAAGTTCTGACGTCTGCAGTTGGCTTGAAAATTCCGTTTCAGATTTAGCACTGAGAACTTGCAAATTGGGACACTCATTTTATCCGCAAAGGGTTTAAGGCAGTCCAAATAAATGTTGCTCACCTAGACTTTCCTACATGAGTAGCGACCAATTTTTTGAAAACAAAACTGCTGCCTATGCAATGACTTTTTTAAGATTACTACACAGTTAACATAACTGTGCCGTAAAATCAACTGATTCTTAACTGCTCTTTCCTTAAGGGATGTACTATTCAGCAAAGGAAGGTTTTGAAACCACTTAGAGTCGACTTTGTGAGCATCACATACATGCAGTAGAAAAAAAGAAAGAAAAAGTACTATGACGCGCATCCCACGTAAGTTCTGGAATTTTCAGATATTTTTCCGCCTGATACCCTGACACTTTTCATTGGAGACATGAGACCCAATGATGGTGTTACTGGTTTCCAAACAGTGTGTAAATGGCAAAAGTTCGCTTTCGGGGGGTGCTCCCGGAAAAACTTTTAAAGGAAATTTGCGGCGATTAAAACTAAAGAAGAAAAGAATTAGTCCGAAGAAGAAAAAAAAGGGAACCTACCAGGTTTCATATTGACCACAGGTAGAATAATGATAATAATAACCATAGTAAAAATATTGAATGTCCCCATGTTGTGACCCCAGGTAATCTGAAAGATTGGGATAAACCCAAAAGACCCGAGTTTTAGGTTCCAGTTTGGACGTTGAGACTCGGAGAGTTTGGCATGAATTCTATAAGCTTGACAAAATACAATAAAATAAACTAACTTCATGTGGGGTGGCCAATGCAATGTTCTAATTCACAAACATATGCTATCGACATTTTAGATACAAAGGTTTATAAAAATGAAGAGCAAAGCTTCCGGAGGTGTTTGCTGTATGGCTCGTTAAACAACAGATTCTGTGAAATGAACACTTGATTCGTTTGCCGGGGGTTTGTTTTTGAAGACTTTGGAGCAAGCTTGCTTTTTGTCTTTACCCCTCGACAGACCAAAGACTAGTTTTGATAAAAAGATATACTGACTAAATAGTTAGTCATCGTTTCAAGTTTAAATTCAAAGTCTTATATATACGTCATGCAACTTCATTCTTGACTTAGGATATAAGACTTACCACTGCACTGTCACGTAAGTTTAAGTCACTTTCGTGTCGCGTATTTTTTTCGTGTTTTTTCAAGCTTCAGTGAATAGTTTCCACGGCAACCAGCATAGGAAAATTGTAAACAATAAAAAGCCCATTTAAACAAAAAAAAAAATAATAATAATAAAAAATAAATAAAAAAATTAAACTGTGATCGTAAACTGCCACTAGCTTCCCGCTTGGCTGCCCTGCTGAGTTAAATTTTCTCCCCTAAAAATTTCACTTTCACTTCAGCTACCACCCTTTTTTTTTTTTTGTCTTCCCCTTCCGACTCTCTTCCCTTTTTTTTTTTTTCCCCTACTCAACTACCCCTACTCCACTATTCAAATATATTTTGACGATGAGAGAAGTTATTAGCATTAACGGTATGTGTTCATATTGCAATTGGTTTATATCTGTTTTGTTTTTGTTGTGTTTTTTTTTCTAACTAAATATAATCTTTCTTTAGTCGGCCAGGGTAAATATTTTCAACATTTCAATATCACGCCGTTCTGATCCAATTCCTAACTTCTACACTAGCCGGTTGTCAAATTGGTAACTCATGCTGGGAGGTATGTTGCAATATCAATTAACTTTGTCATCTTTATGCTAACACGATTTTTTCACAGCTTTACTGCCTTGAGCACGGTATTCAGGTATGTTGAACCGTTTGATCCCAGTCTAGTCCAACCTTCATCTAACACTGATTTTTTCTTTCTTTCTCCAGCCCGATGGTTACCTCACCCAAGAGAAGAGCGACGGACCTCGCGATGACGGTTTCTCTACCTTTTTCTCTGAGACTTGTAAGTTGATATACACTGGCTCTTTCTCAGTTTTTAATTAACATTTTTATTACCCCCTTAGCCAGCGGAAAATATGTTCCCAGAACCATTTATGTCGATCTCGAACCCAATGTGGTTGACGAGGTGAGAACTGGCAAGTACAGAAACCTTTTCCACCCTGAGCAGCTCATTACTGGCCAGGAAGACGCTTCCAACAACTACGCTCGTGGTCACTACACTGTCGGCAAGGAGCTCATTGACCAGGTCATGGACAGAGTTAGACGTGTCGCTGACAACTGTTCCGGCCTCCAGGGCTTCCTCTTCACACACTCCTTTGGTGGTGGTACCGGTTCCGGTTTCGGTGCTTTGCTTCTTGAGCGCCTTTCCATCGACTACGGTAAGAAATCCAAGCTTGAATTTGCTGTCTACCCTGCACCCCAGAACTCTACCTCTGTTGTTGAGCCCTACAACTCCGTTCTCACCACCCACACCACCCTTGAGCACTCCGACTGTACTTTCATGGTTGACAACGAGGCGATCTATGACATTTGCCGCAAGTCTCTCGACATTGCCCGTCCTTCGTTTGAGAACCTCAACAGACTGATTGCCCAGGTCGTCTCTTCTGTTACTGCCTCCCTGAGATTCAACGGTTCTCTCAATGTTGATCTCAATGAGTTCCAGACTAACTTGGTTCCTTACCCCCGTATCCATTTCCCTCTCGTCACCTACGCCCCTGTTCTCTCTGCTGCCAAGGCTAACCACGAGGCCAACTCCGTCCAGGAGATCACCAACGCTTGCTTCGAGCCCTCTAACCAGATGGTTAACTGTGACTTACGGAACGGTAAGTACATGGCTTCCTGCTTGCTGTACCGCGGTGATGTTGTGAACAAGGATGTCCAGCAAGCTGTCGCTTCCATCAAGGCCAAGAAGTCTATCCAGATTGTCGATTGGTGCCCTACAGGCTTCAAGATCGGTATCTGCTACCAGCCTCCCCAGCATGTCCCCAATGGCGATCTCGCCAAGGTTGACCGTGCCGTCTGCATGCTTTCTAACACTACCTCAATTGCTGAGGCCTGGTCTCGTCTTGACCACAAGTTTGATCTCATGTACTCCAAGCGTGCATTTGTCCATTGGTACGTTGGTGAGGGTATGGAAGAGGGTGAGTTCTCTGAAGCCCGTGAGGACCTTGCTGCCTTGGAGAAGGACTACGAGGAGGTTGCTGCTGACTCTACTTACGACGATGAGGAAGTTGAGTACTAATGTAACAAATGAACCAGCCCTGGCTCTGCAACGACATTTTTGATACCATATAATACCCTTACATTTAAAGTACATCCTAAATTTAAAGTAATATTAATTTGCACTTGGTAAAAGAACCAAAAAAAAAAAAAAGAATTTCTCGAAATGATGAGTTAGAGAGCAATTTTTATGTATTTGATCCAACAGTTTGATATCTCAAAATGACCCGGTGTTTTGCACTGTTGATAATATACACTATGGATCTACCTGTCGCATTATTTGGTTACTAATAATTGTGGTATATTTCTTCTAGGTTTCTTGCACAATTGGTTAATTTTTGAAAGGTAAGTGGAGTAGTGTTTTGCAGTTTTAACCAAGAGTCACTATCAAGCCTTTCTACTACTTGTTATTGACAACGTCTTTTGTAGACACTGCTTAAAATATCTAATCAGTATAATCAATTGAAATACATTTTCAAGACAAGAAATCTCTAAAAATCCAGTTTTAGCGTTTTTATCTTATCAATCCTTTCTCTGAAATGAGAGTGGATGGGCTTCAGTGTTGAACACATAATCATCAAGCGAGATCTTGCCGGGGTCCGTAAACAGGAGGTAGGCGTACTTGAGCGTTTCTCCCATCCAAAAACTTTCTGCCTCATCCATAAAGTTCAGACCACTAGCAGTATCATTGGTCACATCCTTAATGGCGGAAAATCCAAGGATTTTTCCATTATTGCCATCATTAATAGACACTGGAGTTTCAGCGTCAGCTAAATGCTCAGGTAGGATGGCCGTGGCGCTAACAATGTTCTGGAACATGTTCCAGCCCTTGTCCTGCCAGGAGCTATTTCCCGATACCCGATACATATAGAATACGGACTCGAGGGCTTCTGGGCGCAGTAAGTAGCGTGAATCCATGCGAATGTACGATCGTGGCATATCGTAGGCATTAGACACTGGCCAGCGTTCATCGTCAGTAACGAGATCAGTACTAGGACCATGAGGATATGTGGAAAGTGTCACACCTTTCTGTTGCATTTTAGGGGTAACCAAGCCCTCCTTCTTTAGTTCTTCAATACGAAGTTTATTGTGTTTAGTCGTTTCCTCATCAACCGTGGCAAAATCAAAATGGCATTTTGGCGGCTGATTTTCAGATTTGAGCTGGACTGGGCACCGGCGAATATGGAAAGATTCTGGCATCACTCCTGTGCGCGTCGAATTGTACGCCCATACGCAACCATCGGTTAGTTTTGCGGCTACATCCAGATCGGCCGGGCGTCCAAAAATGCGGCTTCCAAGGGCATACATGCCGCCCGCAAAGCACGAGAGATGAGATACTTCGTTATCCTCTTGAAACAGGCTAGTGCCGCTAACGCGCAGTCGGTTGCCAACAAAAAGGATATCTGGGTCTCCCTCAGCAAGCGGCTTAAATAGCAGGTGTTTGTTAACGCTTGAAATCATGTTTGTGTATAGGTCTTCGTAAACAGGGTCAGCACCACCTAGAAGAATATGTTCTTTTGGATAATATTCATAAGTGCTGTCGGTGGAGCCGCCGAGTGTGTATTTTTGTGAGCCGATCGTTGGTAGCCCTAGTGCCATGTCAGTTTCTGTGCACATTGATATTTGGCTCCTGCCGTATCCAAATGTACGCAATACTGGTTTGGTAACAGCATTTGAATCTACATGATTATCTTTTCCATCCTCATCACGTTTGTTGAGAGTTGAAGATAAATCGGCACGCTTAACCTCTTGGGCGTTCGCTTGTTGATTTGGACTGCTGGCCACACCAACGCTTTGGGCTTTAGCCTGCTTGTTGACTGAATCCACATTTGCGATGTTAGTACTGCGCGCAGACAAAGCTGACTTTGTTTGAAATTGTGCAATCGCAGCTTCATGGGCTCCTTTATTGCTGTTTTCTTCCACAAGCGAGGTCGGACTTGCGGTCTCTTTCTTTTTTTCAGCTGGATACTGTCCAAAAACGCAGCCACTAGCATCAAGATTAGGCGGGAACAGAAAAGGAATTGGAGTTTTAGGGCTTAGTTCATGAAGAGCTTGTGTGACCTGGTCAACGGCGTCAAAGTATGTGTTGTTGCCAGTAATTTGTGCAAGACGCGTGAACTCCAGTAGCATTGAGCCAAGCTCAGCAACTGATGAGGTCTGACTGGCACGGAATTTGTATTTCTGCGCAGCATCAGTCCATGGGAAATAGATCATAGGCATATGATTTGGTGTGTCAAAAGCACTAATGAGATTATCGCCCAATTGAACCGCCTTCTCCAGTAGAACCTGCTCACCGGAGAGATCATAAGCAGCCAGCAAGCCGCCCAGGTATCGAATTGTTGTCTCAAACATCGGAATATCGTCTCTAAATGTGCGCGAAAAGTCAATGTTTTTAACAAGGTCCACAGCTTCTTTAAACTCCTCTTTCAAGTCCATTATTACCAGTGTGTCTAAAGCGTCGACTAATGTTGCGGCCCATCCAGCAAATGGATCAAACGCCTTGAGACTCACGGGCTTTACTTCATCTTTACCCCATGCATACTTTTTGTACTGGTTCCATGAGATCAGAAACATGTCTTTAACAAACCTAAGCCTCTGTGAACGCGTTTCGTTTTCCTCCGGAGTCTCTTCATGAAAGTTAGTAGCTTGGATTTTGGGTATTGTCTTCCCATGGAGTTTGATATTCGGTAGCTTTTTGATATCTTTGACAGGGAATTTGGGGGTTCTTGGTAACTTTGAGATCGGAGGAAGTAACTCTAGCTTTTTGGCTAAATTGTTTAACCTAGTACCGCCGCTCTCGCCATAGACAATCTCGTAGTCCTTGTACTTTTCATATGTTTCCGAGCTTAGGAGCTCGAAAGAACCACCCCGTGCGGGTTTAAAATTAGGAGTATCAACTGTATTCACATCGGGCCGGGTCTTAAGAGCTGGCAAGGGAGGTGGCTTTTTCCTGGGTTTTGTTGGAGCCAGGGCATCTTTACCTCCAGCCATGTTGTTTGATGACTCAGTAGTGGGTGTGCCAGGAATGAATGGTTTCAGACCGGCTGATTCAGGCGAGGTCTTGCCAATTTGTTTTGCATTGTTGACGGATCCGACTTTGACTAGAGTAGATGCTGCTTCAGGCTCGTCTTGCTGTATGTAAAAATGGTAGAAAAAAAAGACCAGTCCAAAGAAGGCCACAATAGAGAATTTGTTTCTCAAAATTCTGTTAAGTAGCGGTGCTATCATTGTCGACTAGTATTCTCCAAGGATCTATCTGTACCTCCTGAAAAACTAGAAGGAGTGACAATGGGGAGAAGGTTACTAGCTGCCGATATTTTTTCGAAAAAATAAAACTAAACCGTTTTGTTGCCATCTGGCCTAAAAACGAAGTTCAAATGCAAGTGCATGGCTTCTTCATAAACTCGGTACTTGGATCATTTCTAGGGTAAATTTGCTTAAGACAAACTAGGAGCTTAGAAGTCCTTTGTGAAGAAATCACGGATTATCCAACGACCAATAGTGATTAAAGTGCCAGATCTCAGAATCAAAACTCCCCTGGTTATGGTGAGCCCAAACTAAAAATAAACAAAATAAAAATTAAAAAATAAAAAAAATAAAAAAACCAAACACAAAAGACCAACTTCTTTCTTTTACAACCACTTTTATTCTACACAATATCGTCAACCATGCTAGTAAACAACCTCCCCGATCTGCTTTTTGACCCTCAATTAATTTCTGAGGAAGTTAGTAATGCTCTCCCCGAGGGCTACGCCATTCGTCCCATTGCCCGTGACGACTACTCTCGCGGTGTACTTGATGTTCTTCGTGTCCTGACCACCGTCGGCGAGATCTCTCAGTCTCGCTGGGAAGAGCAATTTGACTACTGGAAGAAGCACAATGACCAATACTACACCCTTGTGATAACTGATAAGAGTGAGAAAGTTGTTGCTGTTGGCACCATTCTCGTCGAGCGCAAACTCATCCATGAGTGTGGTCTCGTTGGCCATATTGAAGATATCGCCGTCGACAAGAACCAGCAGGGTAAGAAGCTTGGTCTGCGTTTGATCAATGCACTTACTGCCATTGGTAAGGATGCAGGCGCCTACAAAGTCATCCTGGATTGCTCTGATCATAATGTGGCTTTCTACGAAAAGTGTGGCTACGTTAGGGCTGGTGTCGAAATGTCCTTGAAATTTGCTGAACAGAAGTGAATTTCACGGCTACCTACAAGCAAATTATAGCCACATACCAGATGCTATCTACTAAATATACATTATTGGCATCTTGGATTATAATTTTTTATCTGAAATCCTTTTTATAGTGGGTTTGTTGGGCTTGGCTTTGGTCGGCTTTAGCTTGCCGTGCGATCCAAGTTTTCTTACCTTGCCTACGTGGGTTGTATTCAGCATGATCCTGTTGTGTAGCTCAGGACTAATCTCTCTATAAGATTCGTTGTAATATATTCTGTTCAGGTTCACAGATACATCTGCTCGGGTCGAGTTTGAACACTTTACTGCGTTCCGGTTAAGAGTAATGCCTGATTCGTTTTCAATGATTGAGTTTTCCTGGCTAAGGATGGCATTTGGCCTCATGAAGGAGCAAAAGACAGTCGGCATGTGGTCTATCGGTGCTAGCGAGCCTAATCTCTGTATATTATCCTCTTCTTGTGCATGAGTAGGGGGAGATGATTGAGTTATAGATGTCACAGCTAATGCACTCTGTTTGTGCTTCCTATCGTAGCTCCAATGTTTGGATAGTACTTCCTTGCGAAGCTTGAGCGCATCCGCCCAGTTTTCAATTTCCGTAGTCACACTCTCAACAACACGAAATTGGAGTATTCTGACCTCTCTACCAAATTTTGAATGGTCGACAATGTAGCCTTGCACTTCAAGTGTTTTTCCCACGAGTTCCTGTAGTTTGTATGCGCCTCTATAACTGAATTTGCTGCACTTTAGACTTTGTCCTGAACTGTCGTCTAAAATCAAAATTAAAACAACCTCTGCCTTTGAATTTTCAATATAAACCTCATATCCATTTACACATTTTCCCGTGACTACAATATAGTTGATTGGGTGGTTTCTGAAAAAGAATGGGCCGTTGGATTTGTATATGGTGTATTTTGGCAGCGATTCACGGCCGTAAACCTCTTTGAATGTTTGAAGATGAAAAACGTCAGTACAAATTAGAGGAAGCCAGTATCCGAAAGTGAATGACTCGTTAAAAACCTTTTCAGGGTAGTAGATATCACTGCCCATTGGAACTTTTCCGTTGTCAGCCTGAAAACTTTTTGTAGCGTGAATCAAATGAATTTGTTTATGCTTTAATTCTTATTCTTTACGATTGTAGCAGTTTCTGTGTAGTGACGTAGGTTTTTTTTTTTTTCGCCACCCCATCAGGGTCAGCCTTACAGGGCATCACATAGGCTGTTAATTAGGGTTTTTCTACTAAAAGAAATCCAGTTAATAGCCACTCGTGGGGAATACTGATGTAGCCAAGTTTTAACACAGCCACAGCAATTTTTAAGTCAGATTGAAATTCACTATTGGTTTTATGGTAACTTTTTCGTTGCCGTGCTCTGCCTCATTGCTACGATTGGCAGTGAAGTCGATCCATAAGATTCTATTTATGGGGCAATTTCCAGACCCTTTAAGTTCCTGTAATATAAAAAGGATCGGTTTTCCATAACAAACGACATTATTTCTCGTCAATTACCAAATTTTACTTTCTTCTCAAGTCTCAGTTATTTTCATCAATTCACCCTTTAACAATGACCATCTATACTGAAGAATTTCGCCCTATAGGAACATTTGACGAGCCGTTGCGCTTCCAAGTCCTCCATGTTCAGGCGCATGCAAAAGTATCCGAGTTGGGCGCCACAGTAGTGATAAAGAAAAAAATTAAAACCTCAGTGAATCAAGATTTCATCAACCTGGGAAGAGCTGATGGCCCCATAAAAAGTATTCCCATATCATTTAACTTTCCAATTCCAACCTCTGGTGCTGTAGTCCGATTCAAAGCTACCTTTGAAGATCAACATGTGATTGAAAGTAAGTGCTTCCCCGCGGATGAAGCAAAGGAAAAATACGAGCAGGCTCTCAAGGACAAAAGTCAACCCAGAGTGGCACTTGTAACAAATCATACCGATGATCTTTTTTCTGTTTTCATTGGAAATTTTGACCCAGATACCATCTTTGAAGTTGAGACTGAGTATGTGTGCTCGCTCGAATATGACACCCAATATTCTAGTCTACGATTTTCTATTCCTACTACTGTTTTTCCACGATATGGAGAACCTCCTCAGCCAAAGGTTCCTGGTCATGTTCAAATCTCTTACAATAGCCCCGAACAGGGTATTTTTATTTCAGCTGAATATGTAGGTGGCGATAACCTTCTGTCCTTTTCATGTGTGTCACATGTAGATGCCCGAATAACTGATCTCAAGGCAGCGTATGCCAACGAAGACCAGTTCCTTGAAAAAGATTTTGTCACAATTCTCAAGCTCAAAGAAGAGCCGATTGTCAGTGCAATTTATGAACCCATTCCCAATAATAGGCCAGATTTTCCAATTCCAGCGATTAAGAATATCCTCCAGGTCAACTTCAACTCTTTTAATTGCGCTGAATTGGTGACTCCTAGTTCTGCTAAAAAAGAGATTATTTTCATCATTGACCGGTCTGGGTCAATGTGTGGAAATATTGCGACTCTTAAGGCTGCTATGAGGTTGTTTATTAGCTCTTTCCCAAATGACGATACTACCATCTTTAACATTATTTCATTTGGTAGCAGCTATAAAATGCTGTGGGAAAAGTCTAAACCTCTAGATGCAAAATCTTTCGACAAAGTTCAAGCCTTGATCAACTCAGTTGATGCCGACATGGGTGGTACAGAAATATTAGATCCAATTCAGGCGGCTGTCAAATCAAGACGAATTGGTGATGACACCGAAACTGAGATTGTGCTTCTTACCGATGGAGAAGTCTATAACATCTCTGAGATCCGAGATTTTATCCAGAGTACACAGCAAAAAGAATCTAGTAATGTGAGGTTTTTTTCATTTGGTATCGGTGATTACGTTTCACATGCCCTGCTTGACGCTATTGCCGATGCAGGAAAAGGCTGTAAACAATCAGTCATGAATGGAGAGCGCATGGAACAAAAAGTTATCAAGCTTTTGAAGATCTGCTTATCAGCTCCTATCACCGGTGTTGACATCCGTTGGAAGAAAGATTCGAGCCAGCCTCTTTCGTTCACTACTCAAGAAGTTCCAGTTTCTACAATCCGCCGTGACAGCAGATTTATTGTCACACCAGAGCTTGGATTGCTACCGCTTATTCCTACCATCAACTCAAAAATGTATATATTTTTTGAGAGTGAATCGGATCTACTCGAAAATTTGAGCATCAAACTTTCGTACGAGGATGGTCGCAGCTATAGCTATACTGCTCCCATTGTAAAGAAAGTTGGTCCAGCTAGTGAAAATGGTATCACTTATTTGTCTATTTCTGGTGCTAAAAAGCTCGTTAGAGATATCGAAGCCAGTAACTTGGTCAGTAGTTACGACAAAGTCAAGTTTGGCACAGCACTTGGGCTTTTGTTTAACATGACAACTACATGGACATCTCTTCTAGCTGTTGAACAGAAAGATGATGGCAAAACTGAAAAGCCACTTTACTTTGAACAGGGTGACACAACACCTATGCTCGAATCAAGCGGTCTAATGCTTATGGCAAGTTCGCTGCCACCTTGTCCTCCTAGTGCACCTTTATCTAAAAGATCCATAGTGCACACTAAACTCATGAAACGATCTATAGCAGCTCCATCGCAAGCTCCTTCTGGGCTCGCAACTTGTTTTTCCAGTGCACCTTTACTTGGAAATTTTGAAGTAAACGCTCAACAAAATGCAGAATTCGGCTCTTCACTTTCTCAAGATACTGTTTCTGCAACTAGCCACGAAATTGATGATAGTTCTATCAACGTGCCTATGACTTTTTCGATTAATGACCAGAATTCACTATTGAATAGCGATATATCAACGGTCCATAACGATCCCGAGCCATATTTAACCACTTTAACGTCTTATGACAAGTTGGAAACAATAGTCAAATTTTCAAACTTTGACGGCTCATTTAAAGCGGATAAAAATCTGTTTTCTATTTTGACTACTAGTTCTCAGCTTACAGAAAAGCACAAGGATCTATTAGATAAACAGGCTACAACTGGAGATTTAGGTCTGCTGGCGATTTTAGTGCTGCTTTATTTGAAACTTGAATTGGGCGATATTAAAGATTCCTGGAGTGTTCTAAGCGAGAAAGTGAAGAGATACGTTGAAAAAAACGTTGACAAATCCGTATACCAGGGATTGGTTTAATACTTACGGATTGACGTCAAATTCACTGGAAACTCATTGGATATATATTTATAGGTCTTGTTGATATTAATATTGAGAATCCCTGTATTACTCTAATATTCAAAGCAGCTGTAGCAGCAATAAATATTTAAAACACACACACACACACACACACACACACATAGACAAATATTTTGTTTAATTAAATAAAGGGGACCAATTGTGATATTAATTCAGATTACTCACGGTGAATAATAGCCATGAAGAAAATTGTGTGCTTTGAAGCCAGTTTTTGAAATTTAGAGACATTATTAGAAAAATATCATACTCAACCGAATTTATTGATTCAGAATTGAGTTGAATTATTTATTAATTGATACTTGCTTGGATTTGTGTAATCAGTAAAAAAAAAAAAAGCTTCTTAAAGCCTTCAATTGTGAAAAATTTTAAACAATTATGATTGAATGATCATTGATGAGAAACAAACCAGGATGCCAACAACCAGAAACCCCATAGATTGTGGATTTACTAATTTCTCAATACTGGTGTAATTAGTGAAGGTTAAGGGTTTTAGATAGTGGTTTAACTGTTCCTTCGGCCATCTCCGAGATGTCGAGAGTCTTAAAATTCGAGGATCGTTTAGAAAAGAAAAAAAATTCCATTCTTTCCAATTCTTCTTTTTATATTTCTTCTTTCTTGGAGCTCTTTCATCTATTTTCATTCTATCAGATTACTTTTATCAAATCATATTTCATTTGCAATTGTACACAATCCAATGGCTTCTAGACATCCAATTACCTGCCACATTCTTGATACAACCACAGGCAAGCCCGCTGCCAACGTGAATTGCACACTGTTCCGTATCGGCGAGTTTGACAAAGACCTGAGTGTATCAGAACCTGAGACCCTTGGTACTGCGCTAACAAATTCTGACGGTCGTATTGCCCGCTGGACACTGGCTGGTACGTCTAGCGATGAAGGCGACCTGGCGCTAGTCCCCGGAGTCTACAAGATCAAGTTTCAAACACTTGAATACTTTAAACGTGAAGGCTCGCCAGTTACTGGTAGCGATAGAACATTTTTCCCATTTGTCGAAATTATGTTTATTGTTGAAAATCCCCCTGATAAGCATTATCACATCCCTCTGTTGCTGTCAAACTACAGTTACAGCACCTACAGAGGAAGCTAGCCGAGTAGTACCCCAAATAAAACTACGTACTTAGTTTATTTTGTGTTTGTATTTAAGTATTATGGTTTATGTGTTAAAGTATATGTTTTATTAGCGCTTTGGAGAAATCTGCTGATTTTTTCATAATGAATATCACGTGGTGGGTAAGGGCGATTTGATTTTCTCGGGGCGCCATTGGTTGAATTATTGTAGAGAGAAAAAAAAAACATATTTTTTTTCCCTTCCCTTTCAAGTTTTCCTTTTTTCATCTTTTTCATCCTAACTATCCATCACCACACACCCTTCAACTATTTCAAAATGGTACGTTTTGCAAGCACCAACATCGCTAGCTTCAGGCTCATCGACCGATTGTTTACGTTATTTTGAATGTCGAACTAATTCAGGGTTTTTTTTTCTTTTTTTCTTAGGCTACCAACCGTGTTATCGAATACCAGAAGTTCTACCAGAACAACACTCAGATTCCTTTGTGGTTGAGAGTAAGTAGCAACACTACCGCACTGACTTGTCAGCTTATCGACGATGCTAATGCCTTTTTTTTTTTCTAGCACCCCCGTTCTAAGTTCATCGTCTACCCTTACTACGCTCTCTTCACCATCACCTGCATTGGTGTCCCCTTCTTCTACCTTGGTCACGCCATCCTCGGTATCAAGGCTAAGAAATAAATGTAGCCTTAGTTTCGTCCAATCACTTGAGCCGAATATCCATCGTCTACATTAATCCAATATTATTATAGCATATTGAATACGTTTACTTCTTGAAATTTCGGGTTGTATGTTCAGAGTTCTTGTTGTTGTTTTCGAGTTGTGGGAATGCACCGATATGGGATTGAAGGTTGCAGACGAATTATTTCAGGTGGGAGGTTTTATTAAGTTTTACATTGGGTTGTTAGCTATTGGTCGGCACACTGTCTCCTCAACATTTTCTACATTGACGTACCACCCTTCTTTTTTTATTATTATCTGGCATCATAGAGAGGGTCTAAAGTTTAGAGAAAATAGCAGAACCAGCTCTAGATCCATTTGGTCGGCCAAGTTCCTTTGTGATCCAATCTCCGATCTTTGCAAGTTCCTCGAGATTGATGCCAGTTTCGTAGCCAAGACCGTGGAGCGCGTAGACAACATCCTCCGTAGACACATTACCGCTGGCGCCCTTAGCATAAGGGCAGCCTCCGAGGCCACCAACGCTACTGTCAACCACTCTAATTCCCATCTCAACTGCCTTGAGCACATTGGACACGCCCTGGCCGTAGGTATCATGAGCGTGGATCGCTAGTTTCTCAGCCGGTACCTTTTTGAGCACCTCTTCAAGCATGCGCTCGATAGTCGCGGGAGTGCCCACGCCAATGGTATCGCCGAGCGACAACTCGTAGCAGCCAATGTCAATATATCTCTGGGCCAGCTCTGCAACTCTCTTAGGATCAGTGGGCCCGTCGTATGGACATGCAATCACAGTTGACAAGTAGCCGCGCACTTTAACATCGTTCTTATGCGCCAATGCAATCACATCCTCAAACGCTTTCAGCCCTTCCTCGACTGAGGTGTTTGTATTTTTCTGACTAAAGCCCTCAGATGCGGCGCCAAAAATGGCAATTTCCTTGACAGGATACTGCGGTGATGCCGCGAGGGCCCGTTCAAGGCCTTTTACATTGGGCACCAGCACTGGGTAGTCTTTCCCGTTGGTGCTGTAGTGTTGCAGAATTGCGGGCAGCACCAACTTTGCATCAGCCATCTGCGGCACCCACTTGGGAGACACGAAAGCAGTGGTCTCAATGGCAGGAACGTTGGCAGCAGTAAGCCGCTCAATCAACTGAAGCTTGATAGTAGTCGGAACTGGGGTCTTTTCATTCTGTAAGCCATCACGGGGAGAAACATCCACGATTTTGACGAATGGTTTTTGCGTGCCTGCTGGCGTCGCTGTGCTTAAGCAGCGGGACGCGGTTTGCCATGTGGCGAGGCTAGAGACTCTTCTGGTAAACATTTTGGAAGGACACGGAAAAATAAGCAATTAAGTAGCTGGCCAGACAGTATAAAATCAAAAGTCCAACAGGTACAATAACAGAAAAAACACTGGAGATAGAGGTTATAGAAAGAAAAGGATTAATATAATTTCTTCTTGTGCCTTCTTCTTGGGATTATATACCTATTCTTTTTATTTTCTCGTTTGGGAGATGGCGGGGTAGAATTTGGCTGACTTGTCTTGATAGTTGACGAAAAAACAAAAAAACTCGGGATTTTTAAAGGACCAAATCTTGAATCAGAAACTGCCGCCCTTTCCAGACAAACCTTTAAAACCAAAAAAGAAATACAAAAGAATTTCTATCAAGTTTTCTGAATTCCCCTACTTGACTCTCTATAAATTTATATCGATTTTACAAAAATGTTGAGCAGGGTTAGTCCAAATGATGGCTTTCCGGCGCTTACTATCGAGCTTCGCCCTGCTTTACTTTTACTTTTACCCCACAAACTATTTTTTTAATGGTGCCGGTGCCTACACCCCGACAGACAGCCAAACCGTGTTAGAGAATAGCATTCATAACTCGCAAATTTAAAAAGGTATAGAACTAATTAAAATCTAACAAACATGTGAAATCAGGTTTAACCAGTTGCAACATTTCATGTAAAATAATATATAGCGGTTTAAAGAGATAACTCCAGCAGAGGAAAACGAAGATCGAAGTTGCAAGTGAAAAATATGTACAGCTAAATGTCTACATCTTGAAAATGATATAGAAAATCTGGTTTTTGTTTCGAAATGTGAAATTCAAGCTACAAAAAGATGCAAAAATGAAGATGTAGTCTCAAAACTTGTCTTGATGAGACTGACAAGGCAACTCTATCCACGGGAGTACGAGAATTTGGCATCTGATGGCGTCAAATTTTCCATTGGAAGTTTCGTGTGATTAAGAAAATCTGAGACACATAGCACTTGGCAACTCAATGATAGAGACTAGCAAGTAGCATATCTTCGAAAAAGCAGCTTTGATCGAGCAAACCATCAGTGAATAATCTGTAGCAAAAGTCTAAGTAAATGTGCAAGCAGTATTTCGAGCAGATTACACTTCCTCTTTTCATTATCCCCTGAGTCTATGTTACAAGACAGGATCTTGGTGAACCTTTTTTTTAAATAACTCTGAAGGATGTCATTACTGTGTAAAATGGAGCTGCTTAATCAAAGTATGGCAGAGTGTAGTCATCTTGAGGGCTTTCAGTAAATCCAAATGTACCTTGTGTGTAGCTTACCTTTGGTATAGTAGTAGCATTGTAGATAAATTAATAGAACATATGTTCATCATTCTAACGTCTAGTTAGCGCAAGAAATCTGATACAAAAACAGGGAAATAATGACTTTATTGCGAATACTGATCTTTGGAAGCTATCTACAAAAGCCTGGTAGAGTGAAGACATAAATAACAAAATGTATCAAAGCGAGACCATCGAACGTCTGAACTTATTACGCGTGCTGACACCGCTACTTTGCTAGTCTCATAGAGACAAATATCTTGAAATCTCATGTCTTCTTTGTATGTCGTTTTATTTTATAATTTTGTATGTAACCATTTGATGTAAGGACAATAAACTGATTATCTATCTATCTACCTATCTAGTAGGAGAAAACATGTCTTCGTTGTATGCCATTTTGATATATGATTTTGTTTGTAATTATCTGATGTAAGAATAACAAAATGATTATCTATATAATAGGAGAAAACTGTTATCATAAAAAACATTTGAATCCATTAAGATCGCTTATTATGATTACACATTTTCATACTTTAAGTAACATGTTTTAGATACTCACTGGACATGATAATTTTGAAAGTTATTTCAAGAAAAGATTTATTGCCGAGAGAAATTGCCACTGTGGATGTAACTACTTGAAAAAAGTTGAAAAAAATTTGAGAATTTGTGCTCTACATCCTACGAAACGTAGCAATTTGAGAAAATTCTCCCCGGAGCTTGATCATAAGATCCTTCTTAATACTAAAAGGGCCTTGGTGAAATATTCCTTTTCTAAGACTTCTTAGCGCATTGTTTTTACTGATGGTTTGATTAAGAAAGCTTTAGAAGTTCAACAAATGATAAATAGATAGCTGTTGTCTTTACATCAAATAGGTATGAACAACATTATAAAACACAATGACATACAAATATGATATTAATAGATTGATGGAAATTTTGCCTCCTGTCCTAACATCTATAAGTTACGTTATGAAAATAAGAATATTAAAATAATATGAAAAGAAAATAGTTAACTTTAATACTTATATTGAATCTGGCAAGGTACTGCTTTCAGAGTGTGTAAGGAGTTCCGGCATTAAACAGCATCTAATAGAAAACATGAATTTCAAAGAATTCGTTTCTATGAGACTGGCAAAGTAGCAGCGTCAGCATGTATTAGATAGATAGATAATCAGTTTATTGTCCTTGCATCAAATGGTTACATACAAAATTACAAAACAAAATGACATACAAAGAAGACATGAAATTTCAAAAACATTTGTCTC